>JAPYZA010007580.1:0-21006 GCA_030522685.1 Eupelmus azureus | reverse complement strand
GGGGGGGGGGGGGGGGGGGGGGGGGGGGGGGGGGGGGGGGGGCTGACTCGTTCGCTTTATTTTTATAACTATATAATATAGGGAGATATATATATATATTCACTTACATTGTAATATTTTACAATATTAAAATTGAATTTATATTTTTTATGCGTGCTTTATAAAAATTCATGAAATTAAAACTTTTCTGTAGATGAGCTTGCCTGTAACGCAAAAAATGACTTCACTAATTGTTCAAAACTTAACTACAAAGACTATGATGAATTTGAAACATTAACAAACTTCCGATATGGATTAATAATTAGTAAAGGTACAAATGAAGTCAAAGGTTTCGATCCAACTACCGAGACATTTATTTCCTTAGTCGAGGGTAGTGTTATCAGCTTTGACTTTTATAAGGACAAAACGCTATATCGATCTACAATATCAACCAATCAGCCTATATTATCTTTGTCAAGTAACTATCCAAATCTCAAAAAAGATAACGAATTATGGTTTGTAACGGGCCTAGCTGTAGACTTCATCTCTGAGAAGATCTATGCATACGATGACGCGGCCAAGAAGATTGACGTCTTTGATATACAGGGTAAACATCACGGAATCCTATTATCGGATCTTAACCTGGTCATAGACATAGCGCTGGATCCTTATAAGGGTCTTTTGTTTATATTACATCCTTCCTCCGTAAGTATCGTTGAAACTTTAATGAATATGCACATAAACAATAAAGTAAATATTTTTTAGATTCAATCAGCTAATATGGACGGCAGTGAATTAGGAGTATTTATTGAACACTCTTTGCTAACTGCATTCACGCTAGACCTTCGGTATGGAAACTTGTATTGGTCTCAGGGTTTTGATGTAATGGTGAGTCTTTCTTATTCAAAAGACAAAATTTCAAAAGTAACAACAGTCCGCGGAGAAGTACTCAGTTTAGCTGTATTGGATCAAACGTTGTACTATACAAGTCGAGGGTTATCTACTGGAAATATCTGGGAATCAGCCACGCTTTCCAAGTGCTCAATGATCAACAACATATGCGAGTCCGATCACACGGTAATACAAAGCATCGATCCACGACAAATCAAAGCTTATAATCCTATCGGTAATCCTTCCATGAGTAATCCTTGTGAATACAACAACGGTGGCTGCCAACATCTTTGCATAATGCGACTTGACAAAATCAGCTGTGCATGCGATATTGGCTGGCAGATGAACACCGGCTCTAAGAGCTGTTCACCCATCAAAGAGTACATCCTCTACACGCGAGGAACTTACGTGCGAGGTCGAATTATGGAAGAGAACAAGGAAAGTTTTGTCGACGCCATCCAGCCGAAACGATTAAGGTTGTACACCGAAAAGACGCGTCCAGTATACTTCGACTTTGATGCGCATAGAAATTTCATGGTATTCAGTGATGACGGATTTATGTACCGGGTGGATCTGTCAGAACGGCACGAGCAGCTTTTGATTGCCGAAGAACGCGAATATGAAATGCGTCCAGCCATCGATTGGACCAGCAATAACCTCTACTATCTCAGAGCAAATCAAACAAATAATAAGGACAGTCATCTGATGCTTCGCAAGGCGGACCGTTTGAGCAGTTTTAAAGAACAAACAGTAATTCATACGTTTGCAAAGAAAGAAAAGCCACGAGCCATTGTAATTCATACTGGTCAGAGTAAAATCTACGTTTCTGTACTCGACGTAAATTTGAAGAAAGCGTCTATCTACGCTTTTATGACTGATGGTTCTCGCATCTTGGATAACGATGTGTTAGAAGATAATGAAAATGGAATTAGTATTAATGAAATGTCCCTTGCTATTGACCACCAAAAAAGCAGACTTTACTGGTTCAATAAGGATAGAAGGGCAATACAGCATGGATCTTTAGAAGGTCCCCTGGATTATAAAACTATTGATATAGCGTTTATCCAAAATCCAACATCAATTAATATTCATCGAGAATGGATGTACATCAACAATGGGTATATTTATAAAATTCTTTCATTTTACAATGAATATTTTTCAAATTTGCATCAAGGTATCGACTCAAAGTAGTATTACAATGCAGTATTAGTATTTAAAAACATATTCCAATAAACAATTTGCACTAATAATATAATTTGTGTCTGAGAAAATTCTTTTGTTAGTTAATTTTTGTATACATAATTAAATTTAGTGGTTATCTAGTGTAAAATATAGTTATTAAGATTTGTCATTTTAATCTTATTTAAATTTTTACATCAATTCTTATTAAAAGATGATTTGCATTAAAAAAAAAATTTATTATCAAGCTTACGAACTTATTGTTAAATCCGAAATACTCAGTAATATAATTATATGAATTTTGTTTTATTTCTAGGGTTGACGTCTGGCGGATTCAAAAACTAAATGGTAAATCCAGGAACAAGATTTTGTCAACTGACGAGCACGGAACATTGTCAGAAGCAAAAGGTTACGGTATAAGCTTGCAGCCGATTCCCAAGAACCATCCATGTAGTGTAAAGAATGGCGGTTGCAGCGAATATTGCATCGCTGTTTATGACAAAACAGAAAGCCGCTTAAAGGGAGTTTGTAAATGCAATGACAATCAAGAACTCGCAAAAGATAAAAAGAAATGCGTAAAAACGAAAAGAAGGCCAAGTGAAAGTGTGAGGTAGAAATCTGTACAGAATATTAAATGAGAAACCAAAATATAAGTCGTAAACATAAATTAGACCAGTTGGAAAAAAAATTATCTGAAGACTTTATCTTTTACAAGAAGCTGACAGAGCTGATTATTTATAAAAGTTTCACAGACTTTGTTAAAAATATTATTTAAGTACTTTAGAATGTCAGTAATGTCGATAAGTCCGGATTTTTATACTAACATTTTTCTGCAGATAATTTTTTAAACAAAGTTAATGGAGTTCCAAGAAGAAAAGAAAAAGAGGAGAAAAGTTCTTCTACAAAATAGACTTTCTCAGATGAAAAAAATTTTTCCTAGATCTAATCAATTTTTACGTCATAATTTTTGAGTTCTCGTAAAATATTTCATAAAGATGTTTACTCTTTCACATTTCATTAACTTAAAAGAATTATTTTTATTCATTTTTCCTCTAATATAATCACATTATACAACAAAGTTTTGGGAAAATACTTATAAATAATTTTAATAATAGTATAAAAGATTTTTTTTTCAGTAAAATAATGTATTAAAGAATAAACACACTATTATAAACTATTTTCTTTTAACCATACCTGTCAGTGACCTTCTTGCACTATCGCAACAATCGATAACATAAGCTAGAATAAAATCAAAAAAACCTAGTAAAGTTTATCGGAAACTGAATAATTTCTTTGATGTACTGTTACACAATACGATAGCTTCTCCGTACTTCATTTATATGTTTCCATATATTCACTTTTTCTACTGTATCTATGTTTTCTCTTTCTGTGTCGTTCATTTCATTGCTAGCAATTCTCGTGTACGTTCTTCATTTTATACATTGACGTTTTACGCTGGAATTGAGAGACATTCACAAAAGGGAGATTCGACTCTGCTACGACTAGGTATATTAAAAATGCGCCTCGCAGTACACAAAGTAGATTGATTTCTGCAAATGAGTGCCGGTGACTTTTGCCATCAAAGGGATCGTTTTCAATAAAGAATTGGATTTTGTTATTTTGATCAGATATATCCAGGCGTTCAAATTTTAGGCAGGTTTCTTGCGTTAGGAAGTCTTAATTTAAATTTTATTGGTAGATATTTTTATTAAAATTCGGTTACACGTTTTAAATACATACATATTTATTTGAATTTTTAATAAACTATGTCAACTAAAAATTATACATATAACAAATACAATTAATATAAATTAGTCTTATAACAATAAAAAAGTTATAATTTTCATATAATTTTCATATATATATTTTGATAGAAATCATCCAAATGATTTTTGTTGATATAAATCGGAAATTCACATGGTAAAGGAAACAAATTATTATAAGCTAGTTGTTATAAAATATTTAAAAAACCAGGAACATTATAATCACTTTAGTTATAATTTATATTTTCATCAGAAAGAAAAGAAACCTTATGGTGTAATAATTGTTGACACTCTGAAGCAAAATAACAAAAATAAAGCAAAACTAATTCATTCTGTTCGTGACATTCAAATCTTTGGGTTATTTCATTCGAGTACGGCAGATCAACGGAATGCAGTGGAGTTGTCGAGAATTTATTTACTATCAAAGGATTATTAAGCACAGTGTCAGGAAATGAAGAACAACACTCTAATTTATCAAGAAATATCAATATCCTAAACATAATAATTTTCTTAATAAAGATTTAATTTTGAAACTAGTTTTTTATTAAAAACAAAAAAAAATTAACATTATAATCTATGTTTATATTTACCTTGTCATTGTGATAATTCGATAAGGATAATCGTTTAAAGGTCTATAAGCATTCAAGAAATATTGTTGGGCACTTATTATCACATCTTGAGTAGAATTTCTATTAAATTCAATTTCTCTTTCTTGAATTGCTTTAAAGTTTCTCTGTGAACAATTATTACAAAATAATACAATATTTTTAAAACCTACAAAAACTTATGATTACTTACTGTTCTACCGACTGCACAAAAACCATGTGCCGGATTGATATAATATTTGGATGTCGGATTATTAATGGTATTTTTAACTATCCAATATCGTTTTGCTGTATTTGAAAAAGAATTAGGAGTTTCTATGTCATATGAATATCCAACATCGCTTCCAAAAAATGGCTTTAAAAATATTTAACATTATATTTTTACATTAATAAATTTTTTTATATAATTAATAACGTAATACCTCTTTGGTAATAGTAGTATAATTACTGGGTCTTCTCCGCAGGCTTGTTGTATTGACTTGTAAATTATAAAGGAGAAATAGTTTTATATCTCGGGAGATGACTCCGTCTTTTTCTTCATCGACTTCCATATGTTGAAGCTATATTAAATTTTATTGTATTTGTAAGATATGTTTATATTTAGGATATATGTATAAGAATGATATATGTACCAATCCATTTTTATTATATACCGCTACGAAAGGTTCTATCAATGCTAGACGTATGTTATTAAAAGTTGTACACCTGACCACATTTTCCATACTTGCTAAATCCCCAATAGCGGCAATTCTCAAGTTGAATAGACCAACAGAAAAAGTATTAGGTCGACTTTTTATTGGTTTCATATAAATATTGCCACGGAATATATCAGGCCCAACAAGTTGTCCAGAATCCGGTTGCATTGAGAAATTTCGATAACTCATTCTAAAATTATAAATCCTGGTACTGGGTCCTATTTTAAAATCATCTACAATTCAATAAGAATTATTATTTACATATTAGTTTTTCTAATGTTTAAAGTGTTAAAGACAAGTCATCTATGCAGCTATATATATTAAATCTTACATTTCAAAATGTAAAGCAAAGCATATAAATGTCCTAACCTAACGTATCAAAAACATTGAGTAAGAAATACCGCGGTATATTTAAAAATCGATTCTTTTGATAAGCCCACTTTTTAAAACAAAAAAGTGGCCACGGTTAAGTCGGGGGTAAAGTACTATATGCAACACTGGAATAAAGTCAATTTGTTGCCCGAGCGAACGAGCGACTTTACTCCCTTGTTGCATAATGTACTATTCTACATTCTTTCTATTTTATTATTTTATTTTTTTAATAAGTCTTTTTTACAAAAGTCTATTTTTAAAAAAGATTCAAATAAATTTTGTCAGATCTTTAAATTGATATCAGTGAATCACTAACTAAAATTATTTTACTTTCTCAGAAAAATTACTTTAAAGATTTAAAAATAATATTTAAAAAAAATACCTTAACCTTCGTTTGACACACTTCTCTGGAATAGCATACTTGACACACTGGGATTATTTGTACCACATCGACAAAAATCATCATAAAAAATAAATATTAAATATTTCTACTTGAGAATTTTTTTACGAGCTTTTGAAAAGTTTCTTTTGAAGACTGTATGGACTGTATAGTAAAATATTAAAAGTAAATTTGTTTTAAAAATTACTCGATTTTCTTCAATTTAGGTACTTTAAATTAACATAGAACAAGCGTGGGGTTGATTGTACCCCAGTGTGTCAAACAAAGGTTAAGTTACAAGAAAAAAGTAGATTTATGTCTTTCAAATATTGGCTTGCATTATTTATTTCTTACGTAATCTATATTAAAAGAGAAAAAAAAATCATACATTTTTATTTGTATTTGTAATTTATTTATTTATTTATTTATTTATTTTTTTTTTTTGAATGTCTATTTAGTATAACATATCTGCACTTTGAATAAACATAGTTAATTATTTTTTGAACTGTAAAAATAGTAATTTAATTTAATTAAATAAGCAGCTATTTACCTGATCTTGTATATCGGGACATTAATATTATCGTGATACCTGCCACAAATATATGATGTTAATTTATTTAAAAAAACAGTAAAACAAAATAGAAATTTTACACACACCTATAACGAATAAAACCATTTTATGGGTCATCGTAAAGGTGGTCTTCAACTATTACCTACACAATGCCTTCTGTAAATTAAAATTCTGTTAAATCTCTCTAAAAATGTGTGCAAATTTTAACCGTTTGTCTAAGCGGATGTGCGCGCGTGTATATATGCCTGTATTAGAGTGTGTTTATTTGTACATGCGTATAGCGTTTAATCTCAATAACTACATCTTTAGTTTTAATCTCAAAAAGAGGTTTTTTTATACATTATGAAAAAAATCATTTTTATTTTGTTTCTATGATACGTTTTTTTCTGTAGTGAAAATAATATTTAATGAAAGCATTAAATAGTTACCTGGACAAAAAACTTTGACAAAAAGTGTACAAATATTTGTTTTGTCCAAAAAAAATGTTATCTATGACAGTGGTTTTAAGGCTCAAAAAATAAAAAGAATAAACAATTTATCAAATATACCTGTAATTATAAGGAGAAAAATTTCAAAAAATTTTTGAAGATACGTATTGCTGTTAAAATTTGATCACAATATGTGGTTCACTAAAACATGCTAGTTACTTTACACAAGATTGGAAACGAAGAAGAAAGACCTAAAAGCACGTCACTCTAGATAAAAAATTCTTATGAGTTTTATTGCTTGAAAACGTCATTTAGAAATGCGCATGTAACAATGTGTAAAAATACAAAACTAATTAATTACGTGGTTTTGTCGAAATAAGTATATATAAATAAGAAAGATGTATCTACACGTAGCTAGGTGATAAGTTTTAAAAGCAGCTTGCTTATCTCGGAATAGTAAGAAGAAAGTCTTAGAGTTAAACGCATACGACGCACGAGAGTTTTTCTTTTCATTTGTTTGTATCTACACAATCTTAAGGTCAAGTGTAAAGGTGAGGTAGTAATCTATACAGAATATTAAATGGAAATTCAACATTTATGTTTATGAAAATTAATTAGATAAGTTGGGAAATAGTACATTTCGATACGGGGGCGGAAGACGATTATTTAAATCGACTTACGCCCTAGTGTCGAACTGTATTTTTCACCGCGAGAACCGAAAAATTATGATCGAAGGAGTGATTTTGAGGTTAGAGTGGTGAAAAGATTTTTTCTAAAAATTGTATGTTTTACACGTATTTTATGTTTTAAGTTTTATAAGAAGTTGAAAGAGTCCATTTTTCAGAAAAGTTCGATTGACTTTGTTAACAAATTATTCATGTTAAAATGTCGGTAATGTCGATAATTTCAAATTTTGATGCTTATATTTTTCTGTCTATGATTTTTTTAACAAAGCCAAGAGAACTTTCTTCTAAAAACTTTGTTAGCTTTTTGTGAAACATATAATTTTAAAAAAAAACTTTTCCCAAATGATCATTGCTCATTCTGGCTTCTCCTTATTAGGTAAAATCAAACTGAAAAAATTTTATGAAGAATATGTAAAAATTATATACAAAGCATCGTATACATTTTATATGAAAATTATACAAAGAATTGAACTTACATAGTCTTCTTATAATTTATATATAATAAATAATTTCTATTTGAGTAGTTTACACAGTGATCTTGTTCGCAGTGGTTGATGGTAATAAATTTGCCAGACTCAGCAGCACGACACTGTAAGCAAATAAAAAAAAGAATGTCCACGTAAAAAAAATTTTTACGACAAAAATGTCGTTGCTACGGAAGCAAGCTAAAAAACAAAAGAATTGCTGAGTCATTTGTGGCCGTAACTGTGCTATTATTTATATTATAATAACTAATGTTATTTCTTATTCTACATTCTTTAGTAAATAATCATTTTTTCATTCTTAATTTTACATGCTAATCAATGTTATTTTTGATTCTCTATTCTACCTTCTTTTAGTGTGACCCGAGCCATAACAATTTCATTATATTGCTAATTCACACTGATTTGAATTGTTCAATTTTCTTAATATTTCTTAAAACGTGAAGATCTTTATTTGAATTCAAAGAATTTGAAGAGTTTAAGTATTTAAAAACTTGTAAAATTATAAAATTATTGAAAATTGTATTTTTATTAACATTTTAATTTATAAATAAATTTTAAAAAATAATAAAAAAAATTTTAAATTGTCCTTTTAATTTCAATGGATAGTTTAACTTACAATATTTGCATCTATTACAGGAGGAACTGGAATGGCTCAAAACTGATACTCGAAGGGAGTACTTCACCTTGATTCATACGTACAAATTCTTAGAATGGGCCATTCCAGCTATTTAGCTCCACTTTTCACTCGGCACATCCCTACTATGTCTTCAAAAGATTAGATAAGAACTATGTACTATTAGCGCATAAATATTAACTGGCTTTAAAAAAGGATTTTCAGTTTTCTTACCTCGAATACATATAACAGTAAATAATAAAATGAAAAATTTTTCTGTAAGACTTGCTCATACAATGACTAATAATAAATCCCAAGCACAATCATTTGAAAAAGTTGGAGCGCAACTGTTAACACCAATATTTAGTAAGAAGAAAAAGAAATGTAAAAATATTTTTATTAGAATTTTTAATTAAACAATAAATAAAAAATATAAAAATAAATGTAACAATAATATTTGTATAAATATATAAAAAAATAAATAAATAAATATTATATGTCTATCCTTTTTAATGAAATAATATGATTTTAGCAATATAAAAGAAACTAAAATAGTAAAAATAAAAGTATCTTGTAACGATGTAACACCGCACTGACTCTCCAGTTTATTAATAAACTGCCTTGAAAAGGGATGTTTTTATTAACACGTCCGAAACGTCTGCAGAATAATAAATCTGGATAGTTCGCGGAGATCAAAGTCTTGTCTACTTTATTTTTGAATCTACACTACACGAACAATAAATTCAATCGTATTGAATAAAAGTATCTAAATAAAAATTAATATCATTTAACTTTAATCTTGAAAATAAAAGATATTTAACGACTTTTTAAGTTTTAATTTTAACAAAATTCCTGAATGCGGGCTTTATATATAAAATAAAAATAACAGAATACTCACACGAATTATTATTATTACTTATTACATTAAAGAAAATAAAATAGAAACCCATATTATTTATAGTTTACCCTTAAAGTTTGTTAAATATAGATATCATCTTTGACTAAATAGACCAGTATTAATGGAAATTACCAAAAATGATCAACAACCAAATAATAGTTAATGATTAAAATTACCAAAATACCCAGTACTACCGCAGTTGTTATGCAAGTATCACTGTGACCGTCGGGGTTGAAACAAAATAAATGTCAGAATATTCATCTAATTTATATTTAAAATTGAACTTTCACGTTTGTTTCTTCAAATCGTCACAGACTGCCGTTGAACTTCTACATAGATTTTGTGAAGTTGTCTACTCATTTGCTAAACCTTCTTATTTATTTTGAATGATTATCGGCTTAAAGATTTTTAATTTATAATAACGATTTGAAATATAAACTTTAATCATTTTGTATTAAACCAAATAAAGCACAATGTCATTTCAAAAAGTCAATAAATTAAAATCAAATAAATATTCGCAGGAATAAAATCAAATATTGGAAAATAAAAATTCAGAAAAAAGTTAATAGACAATTCTAGTAAATCAAATTTAATTGTAATATTTTTCTTAGACTAATATTTAATATAAATAATAACAACAATAATTTTAATAATAGGAATTTTGTTATTATAAAAATGAAATTCAACTGACAACTATAGTCGCAGGGATAAAATGTTGTATATTTTTATATATTAAATAGAAAGTCTTTGTTAATAACTATTTATGAATCTAATCATCAACTTTAACCTGCGAGCCTGTCCAAACTCGCGAGCCAGCTAAGTTTGTCTCGAACGAGATAAGCTCGAGCCGAGCACAAAAGCTGTACCTTTTTCAAAAGTTTAAGATTCTAAAAAAATAATATTAATAAGTTTTATATGAAAATATTAAATATAAAATCATTTGAATCAAAATCTAAAAAAGAATGCCTCTTTTACTTTCAAACCCTTGAACTGGGTCTGGTTAATTAAAATCTCGGGTATAATCAGTAACTCAGCATAAGTTCAGCCATAAATTCTTCAAATGTTTATAACATGTATTTTTCTAAAACTTATTTTTTCACTATTAAAAGGCTTCATTAACTAAGATGATAATAGTACATTTCGATACTAGTGCGAGAAAGTGATTTTGCGAGAGAGTGCGAGCGAAGCGAGGGTGAAAAGGCCACATAAAATTGAAATCACTTCCTCGCTCATGTGTCGATCCGTATTGTTTATTCGATGTACACAAAGCGAGATTTAGCATACGCTTCGTTGTTCGAGCGTGGGCTAAATCGATCTTTGCGCAAGGAGTATCAAAAATTAATTTTTAATAATTGGTTTGTATTTAATATCACGTTATTTCTAAATATTACAATGTTGATGTGAAAAAATGCTCCTTTGTTAGAAAGCTATCAGCTCATACATAACTAAAAAGTAAACTAGTTAGTTAATTAATTAATGCGATTACACCATCACAATTTTATTGCAAACTTTTACATGATTCAGCAATTAAATTTTTTTAATATTGGTTGCAGTTTATTGCATACTGCAATAAATTAAGATAAAACAAATCTCCGTTTTCACTACACAATAACAAATAATCCAATGGTATATTGTCTAATTTAGAACTTTTGTCTGCTCGTGTTATCGTCGCTTTGCTAGGTCTCTTGAGCGGAAATTTGTTCACAATTGAAGGATTCTTGATTTCAGTATCGGGTCGAGACGATTGATTTTCTAAGCCCGTAAGAGATATTACTAACCTGAACGTAATTAATTTTTATTATTTACTTAATTAAATATGATGAGTTAAAAAAAATATGATTTTCGAAGCTATTAAGAGAAAGAAAATTATTATCAAATATTCATTTGACTTGCTTCGCTCTGTGGAAAATTATCTCGAAAGTTACATATTCACTTTATACTTACCAGTGACAAAATGAAATCTATCATTTAAGATTTTATGATATTTACTCCAGAAAACGCATGAGATAAAAAGTATTTTTCAATTTTTACAGTTTTGAAGTAGTATATGTTAAAATACATACCTTGTAGTGACAATAATCCTTAAGGGATCATCTTTTAAAGGTCTGTAATTTTTTACTATGTACAATTGGGTATTATCAATAAATTGCTGCGTAGGATTTGATTTAAAAACTTGTACAGTATCTTCAAAGCCGTAATACTTTCTCTGAAACATCCATCTTTTATAAATACGTAAATTCAGTATTAGGAAATTAAAATACCTGGTTTGTTTAAAATACTAACAGTTTCACCGGTAGCACAAACATTTTGTGTATCGTCCCTATCCATATCCAAATGTTCAACCTTGTCTCTTGCTAAGTTGTTAAAATCTTTTTCTACCCAATAAGATTTTGTTTCATTTCCTAAGTCTTCACACTTAATATTGTAAATTACTGGACGGTCACTATCGAAATAGGTCTACAAAAAAGATTAATGGGTTCGTTGTCTTTTTATTCTCACTGTATATATAATGCTATAATGGTTTGTATGGTTTAGAATGTGTAAAGTTGCATTTACAATTTGTAAATTTAAAAAAATGCAATGTTATCCATTCTATTATCATGAAATATTATTAGCAACATATGCCTAAATGTCAGATTTGTGTTTGGTTGTGAATCACTTGGGTCGGTTTCACCGACCTTTATACTTAATAATTATGTAAATAGAAAATATATTATGGTAGGTTAAAGAAATAATATAAAATGAATACAAAATAGTACATTTCGATTCGGGTGTGAAAGGTGGTTATTTGCCTCGTGAGACGTTTTTCGCCCGAGCGAAGCGAGGGTGAAAAGTCTCACGAGGTAAAAATCACCTTACGCACTAGTATCGAACAGTATTTCATACCACGAGAGCCGAAAAATCATTTTAAAGTTATGATTTTGAGGTTAGAGTGGTATAATAAAAATTATAATATAGTAAAGCTCTAATTGCTTGCCTCTCTTGTTTTGATGGTTGAATTGCTGCATTCATCTTTATCTTGAAACATACTAGTATCGACTTGATGATGGAAAAAGAAATATAATTTTAGAACTTGAGCTAATTCAGAATCTTTTCTACTATCTATTTCAATATGTTGAAGCTGTAATGTAATTGCCAATTTTATAATATTCAGTCGTTTATATGATTTTAGATTTAATTTAAATGACAAGTAAGAAACTAAAATACCAATCCATCTTCATCATGAATGTTAATTATGGGTGTCTTTATTGCTTCATCTATTTTACTAAAATCCTTGCACGTTGTTAGATCTGGAATTTGAGCGTAATTTCCAAAAACGCCAAGGCTGTAATTATAAATACCAACAGAACAAGCGTTTGAGCGATTCTCGATGGGTTTAAAATACAAGTTCCCTCTAAGAGATACAGTTGATGAAGTAGGATCAGGTTTTTCAAAGTCTATCCGGTTAAATAACTCAAAATAATACGTTCGTACTACATTTTCTTCACCAGTATCATCTACAATCATAAGTCGAAAGACAGTTGTTTTCATTCTTATTCTTTCAACTCATTTTTATTTTTTTTTTAATTTGATAAAATTAAAAGTAGTATAATATTATAGTTAAAAATAATAAAAAAAGTGATATTGAAGTTTTTTAATATCGAAAAAACATAGGTATCTTACCTGCTCTTATATATTCAAGAGAAAAAAAAAGAAGACCTATATTGGAACACAAATAAAATTTTGAATTAATGCACATTAATATTATAAATGTTAATATTCAAATAAAAGTAACAAACTTATAGCTATTGCTCTTTTTTGAAGAATCATGGCTTGTTCAAGTTTAACAACTACTAATAAATTTCTTGATGCACAAGAATAATAATATATTTATTTGGCAAATGAAAATTTTTAAACTCGAACAAAGCACTCGTGACAATGAATATATTTACATAACTGAAATTTGTATTATAATAAAAAATTAGCTTTTCAAAGGGAGAGAGGAGAGAGAGAGAGAGAGAGCATAAAGTGACTTTAATTTAGTTTATATATATACATCAGTATTTTATATCTTGGTTTAAAGTTATTATACCGCCTGTGTTAGCAAGAGTTACGTTAGCACTCTCATATTAAAATCAATTTTTTTATGCCATATTAGCAATAAATTAACATTAAAATTTTAAGCAAGGAATCAGTAACAATATATATTTCAATCAAATCGATCAAATATATTAATTTGATTATAAGTTACTGCTGTAATCGAGCTAATGCAAGGTTTATACGAATGAAGTCAATTGGTTTAGGTACGACTGGAAAAACGTTCGTTCTTACATAATAAATTAGCAACAAAATATAGTATGTAGCATTGTAGCGTTTTTAAATGGTTGTTGCATCGGTTTTCAAAATATGTCTTTGTCTTCATAGTACTAAAAATATCGAGAAAAATTAATTTTTAAATATATTTTGGAAAATTATGAAAGATAAATTAAAAATTTAATATATTTGATTTTCAACTTCTATAATTTTTTCTCAAACACGACAATAATATTAAAAAATCGTTATCGCTTTGAATAAAAATCAAAAGAATTTTTAGATACTTTTGTAATGTGTTTGTATAAAAAATATTTTTCTTTCAGTTGAAAAATGAATAAGTAAAATGCAAAGGAATGATAAAACAATAATACACGTACAGAGTAAATAAAAACCAAGCGAGCAACAAAGAGGCAAAATCAGTGTGCACGATGAAAGGCAAAAATTCACTGTAAGGGTGTTTACAGAAAAAATTTTCCAGCACAAGATAAACAGCCTGAGCATGTGGGGTAGGCATAAAACAAAATAAGGCATCGTAAATAAAAATAAAACTATGCGCACTCACGAAGAGCTGGGGAAAAACGGAAAAATAATAAAGTGGAGAAACAAAGTAGGGAGGTGATATAGTCGAGAGACAAAATAACGAAAAAGATGAACGTTTGCGAGATGGAAGAATCTTTAAAGCAGCAACTATTTATAGAAAGGGAGAAAAGTAATAGGAAAAAAAAAACAATAAAAGTACACAGTTAAATATATTTCGTATTTCGTAATTCGTTAAAATTAACGTAAAATTTTCGTAATATAAGTATATAATAAAAGCATTGAAAGAACAATGTTTTTCGTTAAATAGGTATAAAATTTTCATAACGATTTCCTTTTCGTTAAATACGGACCCATACTTACGATTTTGGTCAAATATGGATAAAATTATGAAACATTTTTAACTGTGTATGTATATGAACTAACAACTAAATTAATTTAAATGTGCCTATTTATGTTTTCAAGTACTCAAATTGCGTATAATACTCATTAAAACAATTTTTTACTTAAAAATATTCATAATTAATTTAAAATTCAGATAACCATTTAAAATCAAATCTTACCTAGAAAATAACAGAAATTATTTTGTGGAAGTCAAACGTATATATTCACAACAAAATGTTCAAAAAATATATTTACTCTTGGTCCAATAAACATTCTATAATTATTAATGAATTTGTCATTCACCACCAATCAATTAATCCCTAACTCAACCAAAACAATCTGAATTTATCTTTCGTTAAATTCACTATCCTCCGAATATTTACCGATTGCGCAAACCCTTGCACACTGACAAGCGCCTGCGCACATCATTCGTCCAGCTGTGCAGCTCATGTGGAGCTCATTTTTTTTGTATCACTAGCACCGTCCGTCCTCGCCCCTGAATATATGATCGACGTGGAGCGCAAAAGCCGATGAAAATTTAAGTTTGTGGCTTTTGCTTGGTCGCGTCTCTCTTATTATTCATCGTGCTGCTCCAGCCGTTTAACCGCGCTCCTTCAAGTGTGCTACTGCATAAATGCGGTAATACGATCTCTGTAAGAAAAAAACAGCGCGGAAAGACGACGAGGACGAGTTATGATGTAGTTTTGCAGTAGGTTTGATGGATGACGTTTAAGTTGTATTTTTTGTAGAATCTGAAGTTTTATTTCAGTAATTATCTTAATAGTTATTTATGATTTTCTTAATGCTTGTTGAAGGCGAAAGAAAATTGTCATCAATCACTTGGCAATATAATCAATGTTTAATAACTCAATAATTTTTATAATAGTTATGTTTCGGTTAATTACAATAATTATTTGAGTACAAACGAAATTTATCAATTGTTATTATTCTAATACGAATCACTAAACAGTAAAAAATTGACGAGAGTCTAAATTTGCATTCGATCGTGCAATAATATTAAACCTATTGGTAACCATTTTACCCTAGTCTTTAAGTGATACTTTTCCGTCTAATTCTGTACACTTACATCTAAACCGTAGGAGAGACATCATAAAAATCCGAGCCCAGAACGAAACGGCGAAAATCTGGCTCACTAGGCAGTCGCAAACTTTGCCAAGCGTATCAAGAGTCTCTTGAAGTCCGAAAGCCAAGAGAGCCTCGTAAACACAAGAAGCATCGCGCGATCTTTCGCCTCCGCCCGCGGATCGAGACACATCACTGGATTCCATCTCTTCTTTCTCTCCCGGGCTTCTCTCGCTCTTCACTCTCGCCGGTAGCTTTCGCAGCGCGGCGAAAACTGCAATTCCAAGCGCACTCCTGCCCCTATATATATCTGCAAATTCAATTCCGTTGACCTGAATTTCGAGAAGCAGCCGAGGCGAACGCTTCCGCTTAGACGCGCACAAAGGGTCGCTTATATTCCTGCCAAGGGTAGGTACACCTGGCTGGGATGCGCGCAGCTCAAAGCTTCAAACTGTTTGGAATACTTGATGGATTCTCGAGGCGAGATATCTCGTTCTTTGCGTCGCTTTGCATTATGAAATTTTCGAGGCTCTTGTAATTCCGTTAAAAAAAATCAGCGCCCGTTTCAAGCGGAGATGCTCGATGAATTATTGATGCTAACTTGCTGTTCATTTGGCGAGTATTCAGATTAAAAGTTCTTGGGCTTTTAAAGTTAGCGTTGAAAATCATAATTTATAATTGCATATTTTATTTGCGATAACTACGCGGAGACAATTTTTCGATAAAATTTACAGGGAGTGTCACGGTAAACATGGGTCGGATTGTAGTAATCCTAAAAATTATGGAAATCACGGAAAAAAATGTTATGCGTAACGGTAAAAAGTATAGCGATCACGCACAATAATTTTTACCATGATTTTCATAATTTTTAGAGTAATTTTTTCTGATAAAATCCTAAAAATGTTGTTCATATTTCGAAATAAAAAAAGACTAGAAAACTAATTTTATAAACAAAGAGCTTGTCTCACAGAACCATATATTGAATTGCTTTGTTCTTTAAAAGTAAAACAAATATTCCACTGAACTTAATCAAAATTAATTATACAATGGACTTGATATAATAATTTAAATTTCATTAAATTAATTGTCTCCGTGATATTTTATATTCACAAAAAGTTTAAATATTTTAACTTTAAAGTAAATCCGCACTCAGACTCAATCAGTTTTAAAGCGTCGCCCTATTTTATCGGGCAGCCATAAAAGAAAATGCCTTGGCCATTTGCTGGCTCAGCGTTTTGAGTTGCGTTTCAGTGATAACAATTTTAAATGGAATAGAAGGTATATATAAATAAGAAAACTATAGAAGATTCCGATGCTCTCTTTGAGAAAGTTCGTAAGATTGTTTTTCTATTTATTTGTTTGTATGATGATCTTTTATCAATATTATACTAAAAAATAAATCGTTACAAAACAAAAACAATTGTAATACTTGTAATCGTTATAAGTAATACTTTTTGTATAGAATATTTTAATATGTATAGAGATCACTGGGAAAGCCAAAAAGCTGTAGTATCTATATCAATAAGCAAATAAGAAGTAAAATCAATTTTTGTCTCTCGCTGAACCTAGATCAAACTAAACCTTGAGCAAAAGGATCGCAGGCATCCAGTTTAAAACAAAAACAAAAAAGAAAAAAATAAGCGAATCGCGAAAAGCAGCAGCAGCAGCAGCAGCGAGAGTTTCGCTAAAAACGGCAAAGACAAAGGAGAGAGAAAACGAGAGGCAAGCGAGGGAAAGCTTCACGGGGCGTGCTCTTGCAAAAGGGACATAAAACCCGTGCGCCTGCAAAAAAAGACGAGAAAATGGAAGCAATCGCTCTTTCGTCTGTCTTTGGTATTTATTCCACAAGGCCCCCACCCCCGAGCTCTTTAGGGATCGGCTGCCGTCGCCGCCGCCGCCGCCGCTGCTGCCAACGCCGCCGCGATGAAATCCCCGGGTAGGAAGTAATAGCCGAGTGATAGAGCCAAGAGCGGGGAATTTTTATGGGTAAATCGATGCCGCTGCACTCCCGCAGCCCTCTCACTCTCGTGCTTCTAACTCTGTGCATGTGTGGGTGACTGTGTGAGCGCGCGTCTGTGACGAAGGATTGGAAGTATTGTAAATATAGAACTGTAGAGAACGAGGGTGGAATGAAAGAGGGAGAGAATTACGAAAAATAAAGAAGAGAGAGCGAGAAGAAAGAAGAGTGATTTAGATTCAGATTTAGATTTAATTTAATTTTATCCTTGCTCGTGTGGCGCGCGTCAAGTAAATTTGATTCGTAAGGGGGATGGAAAGAAAGCAGCTTCGACGAGTGGAGTTTATTATTTAATATTGATGGAAAACTAGCTGTTTGTAATCCTTGGGAATCTAAAGGCTTTACGCAGTGAGAGCCGAGCAGGTACACAAGGCTCTAAATCATCGCTAATTTTCGTTAATGAAAATAAAGATTTTAATTTGTCGGGCTAGCTTAAAATCGGAATATATATGAATTTTTCCTTTAATTTTCTTTTGGCCGAGTTGCCCTCCCCTCTTAGCTCGCCGCTTTAGTGCTGAGCCATAAAGCATTAAAGCATTTTAATTTACTTCGCATATTTTCATCGAATATCAGCTATCTCGGAAACCAGGGCCCATTAAAATGAGTTACGGGCCCCGAGATTCATTATTCGCTACCAGAAAACAGCTCCCGTAGTCTCATTCAGATCCCGTGCTTCGCGGAGTTCATGTCCCATCCTCCCGCCCTTGTTGGGTACATTACATGGCGTGGATATTACGACTATTCAGCTCGCTCGGAAATGGGGTAGTTTCTAGAAAATTATGGTCCGCGTTTAATGGACGTTTTGACAAGATTCATTTTACGTAGTTTCTTTATATTAGTAATCTTTAACGAGTGCTAGAGTTGACAAAAATTTCGATATGATTAATTAAAAGCGCTAAGCAAAATGTTTATATTTAACGTAACGTAATTCAAAATTTAATGTAAAGTAAACAAACGGTAAACCAATTTCAAGGACACAATATTATAGAATCAGAGCGTAAAGATGAAAAGAAAGAAATAGCGCGGAGCAGTGCAGAGAAAGAGAGAGAGAGAGAGAAAGGAAAACAGCACACTGAGAGAGAAGAAGAAAGGAATTGAAGCTGGGAAATGGGGTGGGGGAGGAAACGTATAAACGGAGAAAAAGAGGAGAACGCGAGAGGGAGGTGCACAAAGCAGTAAAGAGTAAAATACACAAGTAGCATACATATGAACTACTTATTCCGGAAAAAGAAGCTAAGTTACAGTTAAAGAATTTCGGGAAAATAGAAAGGTAAGGTACACGGCAGGGTGTTCCCTTTATAATGGTCATTACTTTGAATGAAATATCGAAATTGCAGGAGTGCATTGTTTTCGAAATAGTTAATAATGTATAATACTTTATTGTAATTCATCATCATTTTGCAAAAATAATTTCTAATAAATAATGACGAAAAAAAATAAATAATGCAAGCATTGTTCTTTCTTTCACGTGCTACAATTTCTATGTACATCCATTTTTTATTTTTACGGATTTAATTTAGTTTTTTTTAAAGTTTAAATAATTCTTCAATTTTACAAGTCAGTGGGATTACTGATTTAAAAATAGTTATGAAATTTTTACTTTTGTATTAAATATTCAAAGAGATGTTTTAATTAAATAACTTGAAATACTTTTAAAAATGAATATATCTACACATTTAATTAAATTAAAAGAAAAAAAATATTTTAAAACTTTTATTGTAAAAAGAATTCTTACAAACATTAATATTCTTAATATTTAATTATTTTTTCAATTATATAAAAATTTAATAAAATAGAGGAAACTCGATACTTATCAAAGAATTTAAAGTCCAATTAGAAAAAAAAGATTAAAAACCTTCAAAGCTACAACAGAAAAAAATTCTTAAAAATCTATCCGATACTCAAGCGAGCGTCGAGAAAAACATTAACGAGGCGCAATGGAAAACGGGCGTAAAAAAAAAGAAATTAGTTATGTAGAGAGTGCGAGACAGCGATAAAATCTTCGCAAGGAGGCGAAGCCAGCGAAGAAGACAAAGAGGGAAGAACTACGAGAATGCAACAAAGCAAGCGGCTTAGCGTCGCTGCGATGCAAAATACTGAGGCGCGCGCCGCCCAGGCGTCGGCCCGGACGTAAACGAAGATAATGAAAATGATAAAATAAAAGCGAGCGAGATGGCCGAAGGCACGCGCGGGATGAAGGGTGTGCAAGCTCGGCTGGGCGCGCGACAAAATACACAATGCAGGAAATAAAGAACGAACGAACTAGCGAAGTTGGCCGGGCTGCGAAGGGTATGAGAGAGTGAAAATATTCGAGCTTGCGCGCGCGCGGGCGCGTTGCTGGTATGCAGCGATGCGGAAGCTTATAAGAAGCTGACAAGAGAACGGCGAGGAGGAGAGGGGGGAGATGAAAAAAGAAGGAGCGGGAATTTATGTATTTTGAGAGGATAGAGGCAAAGTGAGGTAACGTGACAGGTGCCGCGAGGAGGCCACAAAAGGGATGAAACGGCTGACTGAAATCGATGAGTTTAGGACGCGGAAAGCTTGGGGATGAGTTTGGGGCGTACGGTTTGAATCTGTTTTTTGGTTATTTTGGTAATTAGTTATTTTGGCTGTTCTTTTTCAGACTAGTCTCAAAATATTTAATTTGATTTAGAAAGTAAATCCGGGAATGTATATAGGTGATGCAACAAATGGATTTTGAAAATTTTCATTAAATTTGAGTGTGCAATTCACTGCGCAAAGTACAAATTTATAAAATTAAGGCGATTTAAAAGTTTTGTAGTTAAAAATTAAATTAAAATAAATTAAAAATTAGATGACAAAATGGATTTTTATAATTTTTAATAATTATAAACATTTTATATCATCTTAATTTCATGCTTGTGCACATTGCACTATATATTGAGGACTGATATCATCTGCAGGATTCATTTCTAGATTAAATTACAGATTTTGAATTTAATCTTGTTTACGAGCTCCTTTTGGCAAATTAGGGGCAGCAGTAAATTAATTGAGAGGAATGCGCACACATTAGATTAAAAGTTCTTTGGAATTGCTCATATACCAAGTAAAATTTATAGTTATTAAAATAGTTCTATATTTAATTAAAATATTTATTAACTAAAGCGAAAAAGAAAGAAAAAGTATA
>JAPYZA010007579.1:0-10004 GCA_030522685.1 Eupelmus azureus | reverse complement strand
ATTTTAAAGCTCTTATTTCATACTTTAAAATGCTTTTTGGCGCGTCCAAAAATGTTGACTTGGAGAGATTTGACACGAATTTTGCTTAGGCGAGAAATATTGAAAAAAACGTACTTTTACAGTTTTGATTAAAATCTTAATTTGTTAATAAAAAAAAAAAAATTTAAAAATCGCGTGTAGAGAATTTTTTTTGTCTAATGTATGGCCCACAGAAGAAGAAAAACAAGGTTGCACAGGTGTACCTCAAAATTTTTTTCTCCAAGTTTTTGGAACCGCTAAGGCGATTTTTTTGTGTATTTGCTCATTTATATATCTCATATATGAATTATTGATTATCCCTGCAAACACATACTGCTACATAATTCTTTTACTTGACTAACATACTTCTGGTAAATTCAGTTACAATTTTTTCCGTGTTTTGTATGTCATAAGGAATATCCGTATAAACATTCAGTCATTCACTACTCTGGCTTTAAAAACAATTTTCACCCTACATTAAAGTGACTAACATAACAAGCTACAAATATTAAAAGAAAAAAACAAATCCTATATATAGCATAACAAACCTATTTTGCCGTCATCTCCATATCCTGTCGCCTCATTAAATTACGCTTACACAACCTTACACCTCGCAGAATTCTGCGAAATGTCCGCATAAATTAACGAAAAAGCCAGCGTGCTTAGAACTATATACGTGATAACACACACATATATTTGCACGCACCTGTCCTGCGGTCCTCGCTCGAGAGTTCAGCATTAAGATCGCAAAATGTGTCAAGGTGTGAAGGACCTCGCGCGCGCGCCTCAACTAAATATGCGACCTTGCACACGCATGTGCGTTACGAAAAGGAGTTCACAAAAATAAATTTTGATTTGAATCGGCACACGCTGGCCTGGCGTTACGGCGGAAAACAGTCAAGGATCCTCCGAATCTTCACTCTATTTGACGTGGATAACGAAAGCAAGAAAGCGGGTGGCTAAGGGAGTTTTAGCGGGTGTTTTGTGAATATATGCATGTTTATATCCTTGGCGTTATTTAATAATTTAAGAAAAAAAAAGCAAAAATAATCTTTGAATGGAAGAAAAAAATGTGAGGAATACAGAAAAAAAATGTTTTACTTTAATGTAAGATTTTTTATTTTTTTATAATTTGTTTTACAGTTATTGAGAAATTCTGAAAATCAGCATTTCTCATATTCATTATTTAAACTATTTTTATCACCATATCAGCTGTTACTTTTATCTTTATTTTATTTACAACGCCCTTATCCTAAAGCTTAAGAAATCTACGTAACATTTTTTAAGCATTTCCTCAAAACAGGATTTTTGAAGTCTAATTCAACTGAACTAATAGCCGAGGAAGAGTTAAAATTCGAAAAAGTGATCAGTGCTCAATACGTTCCTCGGTTATTTTTCACTCGGAATCCTCACACGCCAACACACACATGCGTTCGATTGCATTTATTTATCATTGTATGATATATATTACTGTAGAACGTCGGTCGGTTTTAATCTGCTATAATAATTTAATGTTTTAATTTAGAGTTTGGAATATTTTTATTGAAAATTATTAGCAGATTGTTCGAAATGTGCATTTATTTTAAGGAATGAGATCTTTTTCTGTGATAAGTTTTTTATCTAACAGCTTTGGTAACGATGATACACCGTTGTATAACTTTAAGAGTACTTAGCTATCGAAACGAACCACTAAAATTAAATTAAAAAAAAAAAAATTTAAAATATAAATCGTAACGATATCTAATATTATAGCGTTAATTCGTTTAACTAATCGCCATCTACCTTTGCATCAGTTGTTAATTTAAGATGCAGAAGGACTATTCTTTAGAATGGAAATATAGAACCTCGTTTCTGGATGATAGTCCAGAACTTCTTCAATGTCCTTCCTGTCGTAATAATTAGCTGAATCCACTGCAATCCTAGAACACAATTTGTGGTAAAGCTTATTCGGTAGGAAATCGATCGCCAATCGCAACATTGGAGCCATGGTATCTCTGCCTACTTTGTCGCAAATTAATTGCTGAGTATATAGAGAAAGCGAATCGATACCCATTTCGTGGGACAACCTAAAGAGAGGAATCATATTTTTCTCTGCATTATTCACTTGGCCATTGTACACGTAATCTATGGTGTCTTCTATTATCGTGACGTCGTGTTTGCTGAATTCGAATTGTGTTACACCTGCTACTATTGCATTTGCGAGAAGTGAGCTAACGGCTGTGATGATACATCGATGTACTTTAATCTTTACATTATTTGTGATTAATTCCTGGCTAGAACTTGAATCGTTAGACTCGGAATACTTTGAACTTTCGAGCCCGTTGAAGCTAAGTAAGAAGTCCTTGAATATATCGCTTTTCCTCATCTCCATTAAGTTTTCGTCGAACCAGTTCCGATGCGGCATATAGTTTATATCTATTATTTCGCAGCCACTACTCTTCCTAATCTCCCCTAGCTTAGCAGCGAATTTACACCAGATTGTGAGATGTCCCCCAGGCAGTAAGTCATGATGATTCTCGAGTAAGTAGTCAATGTCAACGAAATTCGGCTTGCTGGCACCTCGTTTGATTAACGACGAGCCTTGTTCCTCTGGATCTATCGTCTCATTGAGCTCTTTAAAAGAATGCTGCACATAGTGCCGAACTTTATCGCCCCCGTTTCGATCCTTGATTGAGCAGTCGAAAAATGAGTGCGCGGATTCAAGATGCGGATAATAAGCTAGTAAGAAAATGCCCAGATAACGCCTCTTGCTTTTTTTGCTTTGCTCGAGAAAATCTTTTATCTTTCCTCGGGACGGTTTATACTTGGACCTGCTATTTTCAGCAGTTGGTGATCCCAGTTGTGTTACTAGTCTCAGTTGAAAATCTCGCTCCGGCGTGTTAATGGCATCCGAGACTAAAATTCTACCTGGATTCGACAATCTCAGTATTATCTCAAATTCACGAAATTTCCAGGTGAAGTTGGTCTTCAAGTTTACGACATGTAGATAGCCCTGACTACTCTGTGCGTTTGTTACGACTATTCGGATAAAGATCGTCACTGCCACGGTAATGCACGGAATTATTATCGGGCATGGCCAACTTTTGCCAAAACTATTCATGATGTTGCGCTTTTTTTATATTTATTCTCTTCAACAACACGTTGCAAGAGTCAAGTGCGCTTCATTTTTTCACTTTCTTGTTACTTTTCTACAAAGACTAAACAGCTTAAACGCAGCCAACGTAGAACTTGAATCGTGGACTGTTAAAAATAATTACCACTGCTTTGATATTGCTTTTCAATCAAAATCCAAGAGAGTAAATAGAGAAAATTAATCTTTGCGTTAATAAAAAAATTTTACGTTAGCTCGTTTCTTGTTTCATAATTACTAATACTGATATTACAGTTCTTTTAGTAACTTATTTCAAACCACTTTTTATACAATCAAATCTATTTTTTCAAAAAGTTTCACGGTTTAAATCAATAAAAAAACCGCACTCTGATGAACAAACTCAAATGACCAGTGGCCATCTTATGAAACAGTTTTCAAATGTCAGACTAAATATGGCTTTCTTTGTGTATTTATTTTATCAAAACTTTTTAAAAGCTACTTTAATACTATTCACATATGGCAAAACTTTCATATAAGCTTACAAAAGATGTTAAAATAATTAAAATTATAGAAAAACAAATTAACAGCTAGAGTGTACATCGATCACGGTGATAAACATCCTTAATATAAATTTAGTTGCCTGTATACATATCATGGTATGTAATCGTGAATGAATTTATAAAAACCTAAAGAGGTAAACGTTGTGTAAGGCCGATTCCTTAAATTAAGTTGAATTGACTAAATAGATAAGATATATTCATCTCTCGTGGCGACGCATAAATTTCAACTTGTAATGATAGTTTTGTAGTCATCGTAATCGCTCACTTAAACTTGCGTTAGCGCAGTGATTCCACGACTACATGTTTACAATATGTACGATATAAAATTCAAATTAATTACCTTTTACTTGAGTTTATAATAGTCTCTCTTTTCGCTTTTATGCATGGTCGCATTTTTTCAAATAAACAATTAATAAAAAATTTAATCTTGAATAATACAACAGTAGTCACAATTTTAATTAGTTTGTTTAATAGCTTTGTGATACGTTAAAGACTTAAATGTCATTTAATATGTTGCACATGAGTATTTATGTACAAATACTGGCTGCTCAACGAATCACGCTACTAATATACAATATAAAGTCACCGCTTTCGCACTTTCGTATATTCCTCAGATGTACATCGTATAGGAGACTATAAAGAGACTATGCTTGTATTATTTGGTTATCTAATTTTAATATTAACATTATTAAGTTATAATCCCTAATTTTTTCTCATAGTTTTCTCTAAAACCTAATCTATTGATTTCAAATGTATAATTATGCATAGTATAATTATGACTCTTATTCAAGTTTTAGTTGTGCATTTGTAGAATATCTTCTACATAAGGTGTACAAATATTTTTTGGTCTTTGATGATTTAACTATATGCTACTACCTAGTAATTGTTGTTGATTTTGAATTTCTATTATATTTAATATAATTATTAATATGTTACTATTACAAAACTTTCATAATTGTACATAATTGCTGAAGACTATAATGTACATAATTGCTGAAGACTATAATGACAAATATGCAATTTAAGACCAAGAAAAGAGTGCGATAGAAATCTATTCAGAATATTAAACGGGAAGCCAAACATTAATCAGATCATTTAGAAAATTTTTTTTTAAAGACTGAATGTTATACTATAGAGCTGTCTTATCCGATTTTTAGAAAAGTTCCACTGACGCTTAGCACATACTGTAACACAATTTTTTCATATTCTTCGGCATATGCTTTCGTACTCGATAAACCGAACGAAAGCATAAGTATGTAAGCTTCAATGTATAAATAAAGCATTACTATATTTCGCAGTGAGGAATAAGGTTAATTTAATTTTTTATATTCTATTTTATAAGTAAATTATTTATTAGTTATAAAAAATGTATATGTACAATTAATAACGAAAATTAATAAAAACTAATTATGTTTTTTTACATTTTGAAAATGATAATTAAATAATGTATGAATTACAGTTATTTTTTTATTCGTGTACTAATATGTGAAATAATATTACTCTGATGTCTGTATAACGATAAATTTTCATAAAAAATAAATAAAATAATTTTCGTCTATTTTACTTCATTGTTCTTATTTCACTATTAAAGAGACACTTTGAAAATGAAAGAAAAACTGGAGAAACAGAATTTACAATAGTGTGATATACTGCAGGAAAAGATAAATTATGGAAAAATGAAATGTTGATAAAGAAGGAAATAATCATTTTTGCAAGATAACTCACAGTTATAAAAACATTAGAAAACGCACTTAACGTAATAGGATAACGTTTGTAAAAATTGTTAGATATATACAAATATATACATGATCACAAAAATACAATTTTTATTTTATCTTTCGATATTTTTCGAAATTTTCCCGGAGCCCTGTCATCATCTGTGGATAATCAACTAAAAGCCGACTATAGTTTGGATCACCCGCATAATAGTCTTCATTCTGATTTACAATACAATATATGTGATCGAGTATCCTAGAAGCGGAGAATTCAAGAGCAATACGTGCAGCAGCAATCAGATTCTCGAGTGTCAAAGATCGGCAGACCATTTCTTCACAGAACTCACTTAGACCAAGAACTCTCATAAATGCTGCCGTTCTCCACGTGTTCAACAGAAATCTGCCTTCCATATTGTCGACAGCTCCGGAGTATATGTACGTCACTGTGGCTATCATCGCTTCAACGTCCAAGTCATGGAATATTTCCAATCTTCTCAGATCCTCTGTCTTTGTATCCGCTTTATCTAACATCTCTTTCACCAACTCGCTGCCGGCATACATGATGCTCTTGTGGGTGTCAATTTGCATTAGCTCTATAGTCTCATTAATACCTATCCTTTCGCTAAGTAAAATGGTGAAATCGGTAAAGGCTTTTTTTATCACCACCTCGAGCAATGTCGCGTGGTACCAATCCGGCTTAGGTGCCGGGTTCTTCATTATTTGACAACCACTCCAAATGTATTCCACCGATATAAGGGCATTGAACTCGCACCATATCATGAGATGGTCGTCTGATAGAAAAGTTCTTTTATTTTTCATCAAGTAGTTTATTTTTACGAATTTAGCCACGCCTACGCCGCGATAGTCTAAATTGTAAATAGTGTCGTCATTCTCCAAAATAGTTTCGTTAATTCTATAAAAAATATTTTTGAATGACTGCGTTATTGCTTTCTCCCTTCGCTCATTAAGAATCGAGCACGTGCAGTACGCAGGCACCTCAGTCTTGTAAGGGTAACTGACTACTAAGTATAGGCCCAAATAAAGTTCATGACTAGCCTTACGATTCTTAGGTTTTGATGGTTTTTTAATTATACGTACAGGTCGTGCTTTGTATCGACTACGACGTGATTTCAACGCACCGGCAGCATTACCAATCCGAACGACCGCTGTCAGATTGAATTGGCTGTATGGCGTTTGCATAGCTTTTGATACTATTAACCTTCCCGGTTTTGAAAGTTTATGGATCAATTCGAACTCCCTCAATGTCCACGTGAAATTGGCCTTCACGATTTTCGGATTCGTGATGCCCCAACTAGATGTCGCAGCCGTGCCCTTGACAAGTGCAATTAAAAAAGCGATCGTTACTATCACAGAGATCACATGTTTGAAGATACTAAATACATCTTCTTTACCACAGATTCCCATGATATTTTTTTTATTTTCATTGTACTCACATCAATATTTTCCGTAACGTGTATGTAATAATGTAATACTAACGACAGTATTGTAGATCTCAGTTTTGGACTATCAGAGATGACGTATAAGCATACTCTGTACACTAAAACGAAATAAAAATATTAATCGTCGCTAGGTCGTTATTTTTCAATTAAATTATATAAAATTTAATGAAGGATATTAATCTCTGATAATGAAAGAGTTTTATGGGTGCGCGTTTCTCGATATACAATTATTAATACCAATCGTAAAAATTAAAAAAAAATGTTTTCGTGTGTACCCTGAATCTCAGAATCTATTTCTAGCACATGCAAAGCACTCAGAAAAGTTAAGTTTAGCGCACTCATCAGTTTTTATTTTTTTATTTCAACTCTTGTATGAAATAACTGTTAATGATTTAAGGATTTCTTTTTGATGAAAATAAATCGTTAAGCATGGATTGTTTGTTGTGTGCATCATATACGTGTGTGATCTCACCTTTTCTTTCCTGGCCTCTCAATTGCAATCTGGACTTGTTTACGATTAAATCAGGCCAAAATCGAATCTCGAAGCCTCGAGACTGGGAAGAAACCACAAAGGTGTACATCTATGTGTATGTATTTTATTTATCTTCTTAGCTTACTCTTTCTCGTCGAGATGATCCCTGAGACAGGAGCTTCTTCACAAGCAGCGTTTATGTCTGCCGTGACTGGTGCTCTATAAGACCTCCACCTGTTCTACGAATTGATGCTGTTCAGGAATGACGTCTACTGTGACTAGCTACTGTCTACCTTTAGGATTGAATATCCGAGCGAAAAAATATTTGAAAAAGCTCTCAGACCTTGGGTGGGATTGAACCCACGACCTCGAGAACGGAAAGAGTGAACCTTGCCAAGTAGGGTCACCGAAACTTGTTACGCCTTATGATTCAAATCGTCCTTATTTCGTACATGCCTAGTAGAGTAGATCATTCGTATTGCAGATTAATATTTATTCTTTTCAATGTTACATAAAAACATGTAAGTTTTAAAGTGATGTCAATTGTACAGAAATACATCAAGTTGAAGATTTCTTAAATAGCATTCAAAAGTTATTTTTACTCAAAAATAATATCTTATATTCAGTTAAGAGAGTAAATAATTTTAAACTGAACACATTTTTATCAAATTTAAACTAATTGCATTTTTGTTACATTCAAAGTAAAGCTTCAAAAAAAGAATATCTTAAAAGATGCTTTTGAAAACCATTGAATAATTTGGAATCCTGATACACATTTGATAACTTATTTTAAATGCACGAATTCTTTTGAATCAACAATATTCGGTCAAATCAAGAACCCGACAGTGAAACGTCTAAAATAAAAAAAAAATTTTTTTCATTGCATGGTCATTTATTTAAGTAGTACTATCGTTCAACACTGATGATCACATGGTCAAAACTCCTCCAACGATATCTCTCAATAATAATTTCTATAATAATATTTATTTTTGTAATTCTTATCTTAAAGTTTCAGGAAGTAAAATACTTTAAATTGGCAGCGTTATTTTTCACAGGAATGTAATTGATTTCTGAAATATGATTAAGTTATTAAAAATCGGTAAGCCAAGAATTGGTATAACTATATCAATGTTGTTAATAAGTAAATATTTATACAGCGATTTTATTTTGTTATTGTTTTTAAACTTTTTTATTTATAATTATTTTTTTATATTTTTACATTAATAATTCTTTTTACATCTCAATTGATAATATTAAAAATTTTTAATCATTGATAACATTTCTCAAATCTATATTATTAAAAATTAAAATAAAATTCTTAATTAAATTTAAAATGTACACATACATAAATTGAGAAAAATTTAATATCCTAGAATACTTAAAATCAAACTTAAAAACATTCTAATTTAAGCTTCTCAATAAAAAAAATTTGAAGAACGGAAAATCCTCTTCTTACTAGCAGTTCGCTATCATATCAACTCCGTAAATTTTAAGTAGTGGAAATTCCACTATTTACTATTTAGTGGAGCAATCTTAATTAACAAATAGTACAAATTCATGATAAAGAGTGGTGAAAGTTTATTAGTTGAGATTGCTCCACTAAATAGTAAATAGTAAAATACCCACTATCTAAAATTTAGAGAAAACTATTTATTTTTCTCTCAAACAATAAACACAATTTATTCTCAAAAACAACCTCAGCCAAAACAAACCTACATCTCTCACCACTTAAGCAACGTATACGTTCATCTAAGTCCTCAAATCTCCGACAAATCGACGGAGGAAAAAGTAGTCGCTAGTAAAGTGTCCTTACTCGCCCGTGGCCCCTTCCTCTTCTCTCCTAATCGCTCGGCGAGGCCTCGCCGGCACCTGCGCGTACATATATAAAGAGATGATGGAGCGCACCGCTGAACAAATACAAAGTGTCTTTACGCGCCTGAGCATCGCAATCATGAGCGGGAAATTGGCCCTCGTCGCAACTTGCGTTTTGCTGATTGCCGGTGTCTTCGTCACGGCAGAAGGTGAATTGTGATACTATACGAACTATTTTTTTTTTTATTTTGTGCACAGTGTGGTAGTGATTGATAAACGGAGAATTATTTCCTTTGCGTTATATCACGTTGGATTCTTGAGATGACGCGTGTGGTGTTTTTCCGATCGAGTATAATTTCTACGCTTGCATTTGCATAAGACGTCAGTATGTAACTTTCTTTTTCTATGAAGATGCGTTAGCATACTGAGGCTTGAGGAAAATGTGTGCTGTTGGTATATCTCGACTTTTCACTAGTTGGATTTTTAATTTTAAATCAGTTTGGACCGAAAAATAAGAAGTCCAGAATTTAGTCGTGTAGAATATCTATTTGAAAGTTTGTTAGACCATGTGAAAGCTGTACGAAACATTATTAAGTTTCAGAGCTTTCTTGTACTTTAAGCAAAGGAAATGTTAAAACATTAACAGCTGGTGGAAAGTAAAGAAAAAAGTATTTATATTATCGGTGTATGTAGAAAGTGATTACCGAGTAACAGTCATAATTATATTAATACAACGAAAGAGTTAAGAGAAAATTATATCTAAAGTATAGGCTTTTATGCACTGAGAGAAAAAAGAAGCAAAAATTACTATATTTTATCGTAACTCAAGATATGGTCCTCTTTTTACCAATTATTACGCGCTATTATAGTCACTTT
>JAPYZA010007577.1:0-19019 GCA_030522685.1 Eupelmus azureus | reverse complement strand
TCTAAACAAATAATTTTGTTTAATTATTATAAAAAAATTATTGACTGTGTAACGAATTTATATTGACAACTGTATAAGAAATTAATACTTTAATAAAAATAAGTGAAAACAATATAATATATATATACCTATCACGATCATCCCACTCTCTATTATTACTTGAACTTGAACTTGGTCCATCACTTTGCAACTTTTTTCTCTGCTCATCTTGAGTTTTTCTTATTGCATCAACTTCTTGTTGTCTCTTTTGTAATGCCAATGCTGCACGCTCAGCTTTAGTAAGAAATTTTGGCTTGGCACGAGCTTCTTCTTCAGCTTTTTTCTTAGCCAATAATTCTTCTAAGCTGAGAGGTTCCTTCTTCATCGCTGTTTTATCTTCTGTTTCTTCATCTTTATCGTCATCCTTCTTACCATCCTTCTTATTATCCTTTTTATCACTATCATTTGAAGGACTAGATTTTCGCTTCTTTTCATCTTTGTTTTTATTATCTTTATCCCGTCTTTCTCTAGATTTATCACGTTCCTTATCCCTGGATTTATCATGATCCCTATCACGAGATCTGTCTGTGTCTTTTTCTCTAGATCGTTCTCTAGTACGAGATTTATCAAGTTCTCTAGATCTAGAACGTTTTCTATCTTTTTTGCGATCCTTTGATTTACTTCTAGAGCGTCTCCGATCTCTGTGATCCCTTTCTTTATCTCTTTCCCTTTCTCGCTCACGTTCACGGTCTCTATCCCTTTCTCTGTCTCTTTCTCTAGACCTACTGCGTCTAGCTGATTTCTTGTCGTGACTCTTATTCATATTTAAATGTCCTGAAATATAGATGATCAAAATTTAATTAAATTATAATAATGATAAATAAGAATTAAATAAAATTAATGATCAGCATTTTTTTAAAATTTTTCATTGGATTACAGACTATAGGCATAAAAAAAGATAAATTAAAAATTAGAGAGTGTCCAGAGGAACAAAATATAGTACGTGAAATCACTTTCTTATTTCTTTGTGCTTATAACCAATAAATGAATAGTCAATGTAAGAGAGCAACAAAAAGGGGATTATTGGGTGTATGGGTTAATTTTTTCAATTTAGTTGTTTCGCGTACGAAACGAAGTAATTTCGCGTACGCGAAATCTGTTTTCGCAAACGCTATTTTGTCCCCTAGATACTCTCTAAAAATTATAAATAAACAATCATATGATTTGTATAGTACATACGTAATCAAACTTTAATTTCCGTACTGTTTATTACCTTTTTTTTAAAAAAAAAACTTTTAAATATAATAAAATCACAAGTGAAATGTTCTATCTGAGGTTATGTAGTATAGTAGTCGGTAAACGTGTCTAATACGTTGAAAATATCAACTTGATAATATCATATACGTAATATTTATGAACTTTCACAATTTTTAACAGTATTCAAAGTCACGTAATACTTACAATTATTATATTAACATTGCAAAAATATAAAAACTTAATTATTAATCCGGTTGGCACTTATTCCCATTCAGTGATCGCGCTTTACTCATACGTAAACAAGAATAGGGAATATTATTTTTCCAGTACTAGGGGAAACACGTGATTTAATACTAGAGCTGAAACTTCTTGACTTATTTGAATTTGAAAACATAAAACTTTCAACATTCATACTTAAAACTTTAGAAAATTATTTAACGATCGAAAATGTCAATAGATTATAGCGCAAATAGTGTAAAATACACAACCTCTAACCTGTCAAACTATTTGCAAAAAAATCTCTCATTTTTCTGCATAGGTAAGTGAAAAATTAAAGACGCTCGTATTATAGATTAGGTATAGTTTATTATAAAAACGATAGGCGACAATGACGGCGTTAAAAAAAATATCATCGATCTCTCGTAGCATGATCATTACAATTAATTTCCTCTTATATGCCAGTTCATCCACATACACACTTCGACGTGCTTTCGCATAAGCTTCCATATTTACAAGTTTATCCTTTCCTCCGCGTCGACGGTTACCATTAAAGTGTTAACTAAATATTACATACTATTTAACACACTTAATAAAAAAAAATTAACGAGCCTATAGATTGTACAGTGCTTATTAAAAGTATATATTCAGACGAGGCTAATTTCTGTCACACAGAGAGAGCGAGGTGTCGTAGTAAAGAGGTATCTGCATTTGGCCCCAGTTAATCTTTCCTCTTTCCTCTCTCATCAGACGGCGAGAAGCGCAAGGCCCTCTGCTTCAGGGAGAGGCTCGACGTGTACCCCAAGCATCACGATGGGTCTGCGAGCGAGCCAAAACCAATCGGCAGCTATGGTATATCGGTGGAAAAGAGCGGCCCAATGGGCCAGGAACTTCTCGTGCACGTCTTTTCCAGCATGACGATCAAGGGCTGCAACGGCGGGTCGAGGCTCATCAGCTCGGCGACCGGAGAGCTCCACTGTCTGGAAGAGAAGAGAAACGAGTTATTATTTTAAGACTGTTTACGATGTTGATTTGTTTTATAGAACTGTGGGTAAAGTTTTGACGATAAGAAATATTATATTTAACGAAAGCTGCGCGTTTGCAGGTTCATTGAAAGTGACAAGGGTGCGACTGATAAGAATCTCTTTGTAAATACGCGAGAGAACGCTTATTACGTGCGAATTAAGCAGAAGCTGGCTTGCGGTGTTAAGAGGAGCTGCTTTGAAATTCCCTACAACGACGACTGTAATTTCATAAGCGACGGCTGCAGCGTACTGCTCATGCGATACTTAGCTATGATGGATTTCAGCGGCACTCTGTGCTTCGACGTTGTCACGATTGACGGAGTTATTGCGATATGTGAATTTGTAAATTTGAAAAATTTTTAGTTATACACATTATTTTTTTAGAGTAAAAGAAAAACGAAAGGTAAGATGTAATTTTTATAATTTAATTTGCAGGAATGTCTTTCCGCTGAGCCGATGGAAGTGAATGGCTTTACCGTGGATGTCTATACGATCACGCAAAAGTTGTTTGTGAATGAGAATCTTCTTTGCGAGAATAAATATCTGTTAACGTGTCGAGGAAAAATTTTGAGTGTTGACTGGACGCATACAGATTTTATGCTAAAAATAAATCCTTTTCTTGATCCAGAAACTTGTGATCTAGATCCTATAATACTTCCACTGCGAGATACTTGGAGAGATGATTTGGAATTGATGTCAAAATATTTGGATAGAAAAGTAATCTATAATTATTTATTTTGATGGGCTTAACGCAGTTGACTATGTGACTTTGAAATTTTTTCGTTAAATTTTAGACTTACGAAATCGCGAGGCAAGAAGAGTATCTAGCGCTCCACTCCGAAGTAAATTATCTCATTGCAGATTACATTCAAACGCTACTTTGCAGTAATTAATAATTTTGAATATCTTTTTTTAAATTATTACAAAAACCAACTTAAGTATTCATTTGTAGGAAAACCTACCGACGTACTGTCTTTTACTATAAATTATTTTAGAACTTTTAAAACAAGTGAGCTCTCAGAATCAAGCGATTCATCTTACTCTGAAGAATGCAAAGTTTCAGACACTCAAAGTATTGAAATAATCAGCGACGAACAGCCGGCCATACCATGTGTTTCAATTGATGATACACTAGTAAATTTTAATTTTAATTTCAATTTTTATATTTTTGTTTTAAAATACGTATAACTAACTGAATATTTTATCATTAGTCGGCGATAAATTCTCAATATTGTAAAGAAGACAATGAGACGAGCTTAATATTAAACTGCAGTAGTTGCACTCTTTCTTCATCAAACAATAATTTAGACAAAAAATGTGATGAAGTAAAAAGTTCTATGGACAGGAAAAGTTGCAACTGCAGCATTAGTGAAATAAAATCTGTCTGTGAAGCAGATAGTAAAGTAAATAATTCAGAAGTAGAAAGCTGTGTTTGCACTGTTAATAAAGAAACAGACGAGTGTGAAGAACGTGAAAAAAATGACGAAAAAATTATTGCTTCAGACGTAAAATGTTATGATAGCAAAGCTATACTTATTTGCAATGATGACAATGTTGCTTCAGATGTAAAGATTTCTGATAGCAAGGCTATTATTATTTGCAATATAAATAACGGAACAGATAACTGTGAAGGGTGCGATGATAAAAATAATAAAGAAAATCTTGCTTCAGATGCAAAAAGTTCCAATAGTAAAGTTACTATTAAAGAAGAAATTGTAGAAGAAATTAAAAACGTTTAAAATTTGTATACCTGTATCATTTTCTGCCAGGCGATGTATCCTTTTGTGGATTGCATATAACACAATTTTCCTAGAACAGAAATATATTTTTAAACCACAGTCCAATATAAAATATGCAATTGTACTTATTGAATTCCGTAAAAAGTTTAGAATTAATATAATAAATTTAATATTTTTATTATTATTATATTACTTACAACAACTGGAAGATCTGGCAAACAATCTTCATGGAAGGAATGTTTACAGTAAAATACGACTAGATTTCTCGGTTCTAAAAAGAAATACAATTTTTAAAATAAAACATCAAGATTAAATGTTATTTTTTGTCTAAAAAATTAAAACTTACCCCTAACAATTATTTTTCTGTGACAAGCTCCGCACATTTGGTCATCTAAAAACATTAAAATAATTAAATTATACTTGATAAATAGTAGAAATGCAGTTAAATCAAAATGTTACCATCTATAAAAATTCCTTTCTGATGGCATTTGACTAGCCTTTCATGCAAGTTAAAATAGTCACTAGAAAGAATTTTTTTGCAGCCTTCTTGGACTGACACTTGAAGATTATAATCGCACATCATTTTTACTAGTGCTTTTTTCAAACCAGGAATTTCCAATGAAGGTTCAATTTTCTGAACCATTAGTCGCGGATCAACATACGTTCCAATTTTTTGAAGAAGAAACGTAATAGCCTCTGTAAACCATAAAAGTAATCACATTTTAATATATAGTAATAGTAAAATACGTAAAGATAAATATGAAAAATTAAATAAAATATACCTGGTTTATCTAAAGAATAGTTGATTAAATCATTCCATAATTCTTCATCGTCATGCTCTTGGCAAAATGCAATGGCACTTTCCATATCGTTGAGCTCTCTTGTCATGAGTTGCAATGCTTGTGAAGTATTTCCTATCCTACCAAGTAGGTATACCATCTCTGGATAAAATTGTCTTTGACTACAAATATCTAGAGCTTGCTGAATTGGATAATTATCCGAACGCCTCAGAAGCGGTAAAAGTTTATCCCTAGAGTAGTCAGCATATAGTCGCACGAGTAAGCCGTGGTATTTCCCTTTTGAATCTTTGGTATCCTTTTTATCTAAAGCATCCAAATACTGAAAATGAAGTAATAATTAAGTTTTTTATAAATATCTATTTTTTTATTTTATTTTAAAAATATTACTATTTTACCATGAATAAATATCGATGGTTATTTTGTAGTTTTTGAACAACGATTTCAGATGGCACTCTATCTTTTTCCAGAAAAAATTGTATGGCCCTTTCAGCATCCAAATCCATCAAACCTTCAATCATATCATAAACTGAACTATACAGTTGATGCTTCTGGATTAACAAAAATACATCTTTATGTTTGAGCTTCAAGTACATAGCTAAAGCCTTATCATATTTGCCATCATGGCTATATAATATGGCCAATGCTTCAAAAAGATTTTGCCTTTCTAGAACATTATCCGATTCTAGAACATTTTGCCCTGGATTTCTGTCATCTAGAAAATGTCCCAAAACCATATTCACAACTGCGGTAACAGTGTAGAGTTTAGGCGACCATTCTTTTATAAGTTGGAGGAAACCATCTGGATCCAGTTTTAAATATTCATACAAAACCATTTCATAAATATGTGGATCCAATGTTACATCTCCTCTAGGAAGATAAGCCGATATCGTGCGTAACTGATGAACTTTGGCAAATTTGTACACTTCTTCTTCCCAAAGTTTTTTATTCTGCCCTAATATTGTCAAGCATAGCTTCCCAGCTTTATCGTATTTTCCACAACTTAACAAATGGTCTAAGTAAACGCGACCGACATCTGTTAAGGAATGTTTGCAATCTTTTCCACCATTAGCTGTCACAGCCTCTAAGGCTTTTTCAAATTTTCCATGACTCAGTAGCCACTCAATTCTGTCATCTGCATCATACAAACTAGCAACAACAATGTCTTTGGGACTGACTATAAAAAACCTATAATAAAATTGTAATAATAATTAAAATATAATGTACACAAATAATAAAATTGTCCTAATAGTTATAATTTTCAAAAGTTTTTTTCATTTAAACTGCAATTAATTTTTGTCTTAAACCAGTACCTGTTTTCTTCAGTTAAACAATCTAAATGGTAATCATTACAGCTATATTCTTCATATCCTCTTAACGAAAGAGAGTTGGCACAAATAATATTGAAGTCCTGATATTTAGGCTCTATAACATGTAAAGTGGGACGCTGGCTTTTACCATCTTCTCCTGGTTCTTTTAGGCAGCCCAATAAAACCAATTGATTTTCAAGTGGTGCAATTCCAGATATGTAAAAATCCACTTGAAATGTAGAAACTGTTATTTTCCAAAAACAAATATAAATAAATTAGTTAAAGATATGCTTTGCAAATTTATATTTAAATTTATTTAAATTAAATGTACCTGGTTCAACTACAAATTCTGGTAATTCTCGATTAACTAATTCTCGATTAGGACGTTTTTTAATTTGACAAATTCTCACTGTATTAACCCATCCAATTAATAGTGTTCTATCATCTGACCATCTAAGATTGCATCGATAATCCTCTGGTATTGTTCTGAAAGTGCAAATAAAACACACTCAGATATGAAATATTTATTAAAACAAAAAAACTATGTAGTGTAAGACAAGAAATTATTGTTCTTACTCTATTGTTCCTGCCCACTTGATAAGACCTAAGGAACATCTAGCATTTAAATCATAAACTCTAACACCAGTGTCAGAAGCCCAAGCCACAAATTGCCCAGCCCATGCAATGGAACGTACACCTCCTTCAGCTTCCCATAAAATTGTTGGTTTCATTCGTGATAAAAAAGTTTTTTCATATAATACTAATTTGTCTTCCCCTGTAGGTAAAAGATTTTTATTAAATCTTAAATTAATTTTAGTTCAAAAATTCATTTGAATAATTTAAAATTTAATTATAGAATAACTTATAATGTATTATATGTACCTATAATAAATCTTCTACCACTACCACTTTTATGATATTTTGGATCAATTGCTATGCTCTTCACCCAATGTCCTGTGCTCATATTGTGACAATTTTCTGTACTGTACAGTCCGTATATAAAAACTCTTCCGTCATTACTACATGAAGCTATAAAGTCTCCATTCTGATCAATAGATATTTGGTTGACAGCTACAGAGTGTGCCTGAAGACTTTTAGATTCAATGCTGTTACCTTGATGATCGAGTATGTGGATTGTTCCCCAATGTGAACCCAAACATAGAAACTAAAAATTATAGTGTAAAAACTGTTAATTAAATATTCTTTACAAATAGATTATTATTATTGTTTTATCAAATCATATTTCATAAAGCACTTATTTAAAATTCACGCAGTATAATTACATACTTTTGGGTGAACAGCAATGCAGCTCGCTGCATCCTTTTGTAAAATATTTAAAACATCATTTCGCATCCTCACATACTTTAACCTGGGCTCAATCTCATCATCCACTTCTGAATCATCTTCTTGGTTATTTTGTTCATCCTACAATAACATTTACAGAAAAGAAAATTCACAAGATAAGAGAAATATTCTTTTCTAAAATTGTCTAACAATCTTTTACCTTGTCCTGGCTATTTTCCATTGTCCAATTATTTATACGTTAAAGAAAAATGACTAATCACCAGGTTTTTCGAGCACACGATCACATAAACTGTCAAATGTAGATATTTTAGAAAGTGTTAGATTTTGTACAATATATAGTGCTCAACTAGTGCATACCGATGAGCACATCGCAGCTGAGATTCCATTATCTTTATAACAAGATCTATCTTATCTACTAACGGTATAATCATTACTAATCTACTTTACCGGTCAGATTGTTTTTCTGAAAAATCCGAATTTAAAATCTCAGCTGTCTCATTCTGTAAGACTGTAAAACTAGTTGTGATCTGTTTTTGAGAAAAATCTCTTGATTTACATCAAAGGAGAATGTTCGAAGGAAAGAGGTTACGATTATAGGTTTCCGTTTTCTGTGAAGTGATAACGTAATAGACAAAGCTGAATGTCAGATTCAAACTTATTCAAGGGCAAACGTATATTTTTCAATAAAAAAGACGTAAGAAAATTTTAATTAATGTTAATTAGGTTAATTTGCATTTTGAATATTACATTTTGAACTATAATCATTTATATTTTAATAAAATTTGATTCTTTTAAATGGTTATCCAAAAATAGGTTATGCATGATGAACAAATAACAATGATCTTTTCTTTTAATTAACAGTTTAAAAATGTCTTCCGGACCATTTGATTCACCAACTCGATCTCAAGGATCGGATCAGGAGAGTGCTTACAGATCTCCTCAATTGAGGAAAGAAGCATTGAGGCATGTTTTTGTCAATGCGCAGGCTCTTCGTAAGTATAACATTTTATGCTGCTTATTTTAAACAGTACGTTCATTTTATGGGTTATCTTTTTATTTATGAAAATAACTGAATAATTTTTTACAGAGAGCCATGTAAATAGGAATACAGTCGAAAATCTAGAGAATATGATCACTCAAGTCGATACAATAAACCAAGAAGCAACTTTAGAAGATAAAAGTAACACTTTTAATAATTATTTTTAATCTTACACACGTTTTGAAATAGTAATTAAAGATGAAATTCTCTTTTAGTTGAAGATCAAAGTGAGGTTCTCTTAGATTCTGAAATAATGTCCATTTCATCTAATGTCTTGAAAAAGTGTACTTTGTCACTATCTAAAAATATTAGTAGCTATGATCCAATTGAATTTGCAGAAAAAATTGTAAGTTAATCATTTACAGCAAATTTTGTACATTTTTATAAATATTTAAAAAATTTATACAATATTGTGGATCTTGTTTATAGAGGAATTATGTAGGCAGATTACCTGATACAATGAGAGATGATGAGCTTCAGTGGCCCCTCTTGAGGCACGAAATAATGCCATTATTTGGAAAAAGAGCAAACTTTTCAATGTTGTTAGGTATGCAAAAAATTTTAATGTACATTTTAATAATGATTAAAAAACATTACATTAATTTTTATTTTCAGGAACTCTCAAAGTAATTCCAAAGAAAGAAGTTGTTAGACGTAAAGTTGTTAGAGAAGCTCAAGCACCTACTAAAAGACCGGAGAAAATATTGAATGTGGAGAAAACTGAAGATAGTGTAGAACATACAGTTATGATAATTAGAAAATTAATAAAAAATTATCAAAAAGAACATAAGAAGCCACTAGACTTTTTCAGTCTAATACTCCATCCAACTGATTTTGGAAAAACAATCGAAAATATGTTACATGTTTCTTTTCTTATTCGAGATGGCTATGTTACATTCACAACAGGTAAATATTGAAAAATTTTTTTGAATTTTCTATAGAAAAGAAATAAAAAAAATATTTGTTAATTTTAATTTATATATGTGTTAATTATTAAATAATTTGAAATACTTAGATGATGATGGAATTCCACTAGTATATTTGACAAGCAAGGATGATAAAGCTGCAGCTGAAGCAAACAAAAAAACCAGAAATGTTCAAAATATTTTATCATTGACTATGCCTCAATGGAGAGTAAGTGATTTTTTTCTAATATTTACTGAATGTGTTTAATAAAAAATAAAAATATTTTTATTTATTTTTAGGCTTTAGTAGAAGCATATAATATTGAAAGACCAATGATAGACTTAGAGCGTTTAAGTACAATCTCTTTTGTTGGAAAACTAGTTTATAATTTAACTTAAAAGTAAAAAATATTTCTCTAATTTTAAGTATTTATTAAATAAATAAAAATCTCATGAAAATAATTATATAATTGTTTGCTTGGCTTGTTGAACTATTAACTATGTCTTAAAAAATAATAGTCACGTTTGTTAAACATAATTATAAGATTTTTTGTAAAATTTTGTATAAAACTATTTTGTAAAAGAAATAAAGTTTGATAATGAAAAATAATTGGACAATATTTTATTAAAAATCTATTGTATTTTTGTAAATTTTTATTTGATAGTTTTTTTTTACTAACATACAATACGGTCTCACAGAGTATATTGCGTTTTTTTAACAACGTTGATCGTTGATGGTAATTTGAATGTCTAATGGGAATTAAAATAGCTATTCTGTTGAATTTTCTCGGACAAGATACTAAAGTACAACGAGAAAATCCACCCCAGTTTGCTGATAATGATCTGATCAAAATGTACTCAATAATTGGTAGTGATTTGTTTATTAAACAGGAAAGATAATATTGATGTTTTTATAACAAATCAAATTATCCGCAAATATTTTATTCGCTATTTGACAAGAGCGGATAATATATTTGTTAAACGATGGCATTAAGAAAATTCAATGTCAAGCTTAAAAATAACAAGGTTTTAATTTATGACTTGGCCAAGGATTCTGCTTTCGCTGCAACTTCTTCAATGGGACCGACCATGTAGAACGCGACTTCGGGCAAATGATCTAATTCGCCATTTAGGATCTTTTGGAAACCCTTGATGGTTTCTGCGAGAGGTACTAATTTACCGGCATGGCCAGTGAAGACCTCAGCGACCTTGAAGAAGAAAATTAAGTATAAATAAAATTATTTAAATAGTTGATTTAGTTAGAGTATGAAAATTCTTACCTGGAATGGCTGAGACAAGAACCTCTGGATTTTACGCGCACGCGCGACGGTAAGTTTGTCTTCTTCAGACAACTCGTCCATACCCAAGATGGCAATGATATCTTGCAGAGATTTGTAGTCCTGTAAGATTTTCTGTACACCTCGGGCAATGTTGTAGTGCTCAGCACCAATAATGTTGGGGTCCATAATACGGGAGGTGGAATCGAGGGGATCGACGGCGGGGTAGATACCTATTTTTAAACGTATAAATATATTATAAACCTATTTTTTGTTCAGAATACCAAATATTAATCTTTTGATAAGCAATCCTAATTACCAAGCTCAGCAATGGCACGGGACAATACGGTGGTGGCGTCCAAGTGAGCGAAGGTGGTGGCAGGGGCAGGATCGGTCAAATCATCGGCCGGCACGTAAATGGCCTGTACCGAAGTGATGGATCCCTTCTTTGTCGTCGTAATTCGTTCCTGCATAGTACCCATGTCAGTGGCCAGGGTTGGCTGGTAACCTACAGCAGATGGAATACGACCCAACAAGGCTGATACCTAAAACGCAATAAAATCAAAATTGTAAATGATATGTTCAAAATTTAGTGCCAGTTAGTTATCTTCAATCTGCAGTTTCGCCTCACCTCAGAACCAGCCTGGGTGAAACGGAAAATGTTGTCAATGAAGAGCAACACATCCTGACCCTCCTGATCACGGAAATACTCGGCGACTGTGAGACCGGTCAAGGCGACTCGGGCACGCGCACCCGGGGGCTCGTTCATCTGACCGTACACGAGCGATACCTTGGAGGTCTTGTCCTTGAGGGAAATGACACCGGACTCAATCATTTCCTGGTACAGATCGTTACCCTCACGGGTTCGCTCGCCGACACCGGCAAATACTGAGTAACCACCATGGGCCTTGGCGACGTTGTTGATCAGTTCCATAATGAGTACGGTCTTGCCGACACCGGCACCTCCGAACAGACCTAAATTCCAATCATTAATTTATCCATCTAATAATCTCAAGCACTGGCTAACAATACGAAATTACAAGAAAAGAGGACTAACCAATTTTTCCTCCCTTGGCATAAGGAGCCAACAGATCTACGACCTTGATTCCAGTGACCAGAATCTCCTGTTCTACAGACATCTCCACGAACTCGGGGGCATCTGCGTGAATTGGAGCAAGCTTGTCAGTGGGAATGGGGCCACGCTCGTCAATGGGTTCACCAATGACATTGATGATACGGCCCAAGGTCTCTGCTCCTACTGGGATACGGATGGGGAACCCACTGTCGAGGACATTCTGGCCTCGAACCAGACCCTCGGTACCTGCAACAAAAAATTGCATAACAAGCTATTACATATTCAACTTGCGCAAAAACAAAGAGTGCTCCAAAAATATAACTCACCGTCCATGGCAATGGTTCTTACGGTGTTCTCACCCAAGTGCTGGGCTACCTCCAGTACTAGCCTGGGGCTGCGGTCCTGGACCTCCAGGGCGTTGAGGATGGGAGGGAGCTCATCGTCGAACTGGACGTCGACGACGGCACCGATGACGGCCACGACCCTTCCATGAGCACCCTTGCTAGCTGCTGCTGGCTTGGCTGCATACTCCCTGTCTGAAAGGCAAAACCGTTATAACACAGTCCCTCAAGCTCAGTGACATAACTCGGCGCGCCTATCCTTTTTTCCAAATCGCGCAAATTTCGGCTAATTCAAGGCAAGTGCGCCAACGCACCAGTCGATGACAGGGAGACGACGATGTGTATATTAGGTAATGGACACAGTTATATAATTGTCCGAAAAGTGACTTTTCCAACCGCTCCGATCATCTTACCTCTGAACCCAAAAGCCTCGAATCGCGAAAATCCACCTTCCACTCGGCCAAGACTGCGAAATCTCCGAGCGGGTCACGCGAGAAAGCGAGCAAAAAGCACACGCGCCCCGCTCTGCAGCTAATCAATCGAGCGCGACGTTCTGCCTCAACTTTTCCCCCCGTCGCGAATGTCCGTCTACCATCAACATCAGCCAGCTCGCTCATATCCAAATTCATACATCAGCTGGCCCTCTGAAAGCACCCCCATCGTTTCGCCGTTAATTTTCCATTAGAAAAAACCAGCTCATTTCGGAGCCAACGTGCCCCCCCGAAGTTTCGATCGAGCGCGAGCACCGCCATGTTCTCCGCGCTCTCTGCGCGCACTCGAGCAGCAGCTCTCCGAATAACACACATTATATAATCGCGCCTCGCTCTTTTTTCGCGCACTCAAAGACAGCGAGAAAAACGACAATCCCCGCCGATCCAGCTCCCATCCGGACACTCAATCACTCACCGAACGTCCGTTAAGCTCTCCCTTACCTATTTAAAGGGCCATCGGGAATAACAGCAGTCGACGGAGAGGCGGAAAGTCCGCTCACCGGTTACTGCAACGTAACCGCCCGCGCGCACGTTACGGCCTCCCAGCGCTAAATACAAGCTCGCGAGGTGCGAATTAAGGAAAATTAAGGGGTACTCACTGTTGACGGAGAGTACGCCGGCGATCTTGGCCGACTCCTGCTGGAGGAGGGCGGGTTTGACGGCCCGGAGGGCCCCAGCGGCTGCCTTCGACACGGCGCTCAACATCATGGCCGAGCAAGTGAGAGATGCGGACGACCGGAACAGCCCCAGCCGCGGACTTCGCGAGGTGCCGCGAGCTGCTGAGCGGCGGCGCCAGCTGTGGAGTTTGATAGGTGCGCATGTGCGAGGATAGGAGGAAAGCGGCGGGCGCTGGTTTTTGAATGCGGTTTTGCGGGGTTTTGCGGGGGTGGGTGAGCTTTTGGTTTTTGAGGGTGGGTGGGCGGTGGGTGGTTGTTGGGGGGGGGAGGAGATTGGGGGGTTGTTTTAGGGGTTAGGTGGGATTTTGCGGTATTGTATATTCTGTGGTTGTTTCGTTATAAGCTGATCACTTGAATGTAATGACAAAGATTTTTTTTGTGTCTCTTGGATGTATGTGGACGTATAGAATAAGTCTTTATGTGGCTTACTTTTACGAGATTATGTTTAAACTCGAGTACAAAACAGGAAAAAAGGAGTTGAAATCTAAAATTCATCTGATAATAGTGACGCGAAATTGAATATGAATTATGAATACTGACAAGACCATAATTTTTAGATATATATGTATACTCTTTTTATTGCTTCGAAGTATAGCAAAATTTAAACTGGTTAAATAAATAAAAATAAAATAAATAACTTTAAATTTAATAGAACGTTTTCATATGTATATTAAGAAATGGTAAACTACAAATTATTGTTAAATAAAAATCAAATTTTCATAATCAGTATACGGTGCATTTAAAATTTACTTCATGGTTTTACAACTTTCTAAGGCTGAGCTTTCACGGTATCTTCTATTAATGTAACAATTTCATAAATCCATTAAAAATTTAAGAGAATTAAAATATTTGTACTTAAAATGTAATAAAATTATTGTGAACAATTGAAATTTCAAATAAAAATCGCTGAGCATACTTGCTCATTATAATATATACCTTCTTATAATCCAAAGTTTAATTAATTACTCAAATTATTATTAAATAAAAAAACCAAATTTTATAATTATAATCAATATTCTATTTGCTTCTGTACAAGCAAAAAGTAAATTTAATTATTTACTTTTCAAATTATTACTAAGTGAAAAAAATCGCTCGTTGGTTAAAACAGTGTGAAAAATTTTCATTTTTTTTCTTTTCTAAAAAATCGCATAAGTGTATGTTGAAATATACTTTGTTCATTTAAAAATGCTATATTACTGAATTAAAAGGATTTAACTAGTGTATAAGTTGATAATTAAAATCATAATATAATCATTCGGTACTGCACGACTACGAACATTTATTTCTGCGAATAATATATAAATGTTTATAAATTGCAAATTCATGACTAGGCAAATTCATTGTTATTTATAAAATTTAAATAACGTGTATAAATTGGTCCCGCAACTTGTGAAAAAATTATTGACCTCAGGCCTAACGCCCATTCGAACAAATATATTTTTCTTATTAAAAAAAAAAAAAAACGATACAAAAATTAAAAAAGTGATTTATATAGTCGTTTTAATAATTCTTAAATAAGTACGGCACTATTTATTGATAAGTATTCAAAAATAAAAAAAAGCAACCACCCTACATAACTAACTCACAGAAAAACAAAATTTCACATATCCCCAATCTACAATTTCAAAATCAATCTCCTCTTTGAACAATAAATAGTACTTAAATACTCTCCTGTCACCTTGGATCAACATCGCAACCATCCCCCACACACTCACCGCCTCGCGCTGCCAAACGATTGTTTACCTCTCGATCTCCCGCTCAGCGCGATTCATACTCAGTCCAGCTCTTCAATTATCACGCGCAGCGCGCCGGTTTCTTCATTATCCGTTCATTTGTTTCGGCCCCAACTCACTCACACGTCGCGCGTCCGTCGCTTTATTAAACATAAAAAATACCAAAGTCCATAATGGCCTCAACCGCCGAATCCAGCTCGGACGAGCAGGAGAATCTATCCGAATCCGCATCGGACGTAGACGAGGAAGACGATCAGGAAGAAGCCGACGGCAGCAACGACGAGGACGAAGACGAGGAGGAGGATGAAAGTGCTAAGGAGGAGGAGGAAGCTGTGAACAGCGACGAGGAGGAGGAGGAAGAAGAGGAGGACCTGGCGAAGCCGGGACCCGCGCCGAAGAAGAAAGCAGCGGCGCCGAAGGCTAAGGCTGCCGCCAAGAGCAGCGCCGCGGCCAAGCCGAAGAAGACGGCGGCGACGTCGTCCGGTAGCGGCAAGACCGTTAAGAGCAAAGCGGCCAAGTCGCCGACTTCCGAGGTGAGTTGCTTCTCTGGGGATGTTATTTTGGATGTTAGTTTTTGGTGAAGAGGGTTGAGGAGAACGGTTTTTTTTGGGTTTGATTGAGTGAGAATTTTTTAAATTGTTGAAGTGTAGATTCTTTGCTTTTCAATGTTAGTAGGTATATGTGAAATTAGTTTCTGTTATTTGAATGAAGGAATTTTCTGTAAGAGGAGAATAACACATGTTTTGTGTGTTCGCCAGGCAAAGGGAGGCATAAAGAAAAGTATGACCACCAAACAAATGATCATCCAAGCTGTTGCCAATTTGAAGGATAGAAAAGGATCAAGCATACCCACAATTAAAAAGTACATATCTGATACTCACGGAGGCGTGACCCAGCAGCGTTTGATAATGATCACCAAGCTATTAAGAACTGCTGCTGATGAGGGCTGGCTATTACAGGTGTCGGGCACTGGTGCCAGTTCTGGTAGTCATTTTAAGCTTCCTACAGATACGATGAAAGATATGCAGAATGAAGAGAAGAAAAAGAAAGCAAAAGCCAGAAGAGAAGCCAAAAAAGAGGCTGAAGCTAAGGAACCAGTAAAGAGGAAAGTAGTAAAAAAGAAAACTGAAGAAGAAGTGCCAGCTAAAAAGAAGAAGGTGGCTGCACCTAAGAAAAAAGCTACTACTACAACTAAAAAGAAAGCAGTAGAGGCTTGATTTAATATTTGTTATACATTTTAATTTAGGACAAAAATGTTAAATGTTATTAATGGACATAAGTCCATCTAATTTAAATAATTAAACAATACTATTATTTTTTTTCAATTACTAAAAAATTCATTTTGTATTATTTATTTGTAAAATCACATAATGTTATTTAAACTTTAGTGATACTGTATGTAAATGTAATGTAAATAAAATTTTTGTTTTGTAAATTATTCAAATTTTTAATGAGGTAATAATTATTATAATTACTCATAAGTATTAACATTCATAAAACTGACTTGTGCAAGTCCTGGAAATTGTCATTTTACATATTTCTTTTTTTATTTGAAAATATTTACACGCTTAATTCAAAAATATAAATACAATTAAGTTAATTTCAAAAAACTCAAGAAATTAAAAATCATTTATTTTTGTAAATTTTATTTTTATTATTACAATATATATACTGTGAAACAGTGAAGATAAACTTTCTACTTCCTTGTATGATAAGATGATGCACTGATAGAGAATAATTTTTTAATGTTCTTGATAAGATATCTTTGTGAAGGCATAGATCATATCTATTTCGAAAATGATTATTTTCAGTTGGTCACTATTTGCCAATAATTATAGGTCAAAATGTTTAAAAAGCAATATTTTAACCTAACTATTGTTTGCATCTTTATTTTTTTTAAGTACCAAGTGTATTCATTGGAAAAAGAATGTATACCTGCAGGTAAAACGAATTTTTTTACAATTTTAAATGTTCTTTTTTATCACGCTACTTAAACAATACCTATACCTAGAAGTGTAGAAAATTATAATTATTTAATATAAATATGTCTCGTATATAAAAATGGGGTTTACAGAATTAATTTTTAAAATTGATCTTATTAAATCGGAACAAAGACACAAAAATGTTAATAAAATCGTTCACAACATTTTTATTATTCCGTAGTTTGCAAAAAGTAATTAAAATAATTAAAATTTAATTTTAAAAAATTTTAATTGAAATTTATTTATTTTTTTTTAATTAAAATTTCATCTATTGTAAACTTAAACTTTATAAAATACCATTTTTTTAGGACTGAATGAAGACTGCTCAGCATGCGATAAATGTCTTCCCGGCTTATTTTGCAATGATAAAAAAATTTGCGAAATAGAAAAAGGTTTGTATAAAAACTTTATATACAATATATTTTTAAAATGTTTATAAACAAATAAAAAAAAAAATATTTTTAAAAACGTTAATTGTATTAAGGAACGTGTAATTCTTATCAATGGACTGATGATAAATGGAAACCAAAGTGCGATGAAGATGGCAGTTTTTCTGCTGTACAATGCAAAGGAGAATATTTGAATGGCAGGTAATAAGAACTTGATAAATACAAAAAATGTTTAAGAAATATTCACAATAAATATTGCGGTCTAAAATTAGGATGATGCTTTTTTTATAATATTACAAAATATGTTATTTTTTAATTTTAATAGTTCATTGATTATATTGACGCTTCTTAAGATTAGAAATAAGTTTACTAATTTTTGATGAAAACGATATATTGAAAACTTGAACTTTTTGTAATCTTTAATAGTACATTATGCACCAAGGGAGTAATAAAGTCGCATATTATTTCCGAGGGTGTTTTGCAGCCCGCGCAAAGCGAGGGCAGTAATTGCCCAAGGAAATAATTGACTTTACTCTCGAGGTGCATATAATAGTACTTTATTCCCACGTTAACTGTGGCCACTTATTTGTTTTTATTTTATTTTTTCAATGATTTCCTTCAGGCCATTATTTCCCTCCTCGAGTTTTGCGGGAATAATAGGCCACTTTCAGCGCGCCTTTTCTGGGAAATAAGTGGCCATTATCGTTGAGGTGGGAATAAAAAAGATTAGTGTTTTTGTATCCTTTTATTAGTTCCCCTGAGTTTCTAAAAAGAATAAGTATTTTTAAACCAATCTGAAATGCTATATTTTAACATTTTTGGAATACTGAATTTTATTAATTCTTATAAAAATTGCAGAATAAAAAAGAAGTATACTTATTAACATTTTGTTGAAAAAAAGGAATTAACGTAATATACGGTAATATGGACGCATTTCATTAAGAAAGTTTATTTTTGACCAATTGAAGTCACTCTTAGATATAAAAAATTCTAATATTTAATATCATTAAAGTTGCACGAACAAACGGAATTCGTATTTTAATTATTATTTTTTTTACAAATTTTTTTTATATCTTGTAAATGGCAAGGTAACTTATTCCTTCCGTAACGTTAGTAAGGAATAAAGTATGCTGTTAACATTAAAATAATTAAAATTTTTCAGTTTTCAAAAATAATTTTTAATTTTTAAAAATTTGCAAATATGATAAATATTTGGATATTTTATAATAATTTAAAATTTTTTAAAGTTAAATAATGTATACTGTAAAGCCTTCAATTTTCCATTCCTTTTCCGTCCACAAAAGGGCCTATAATAAGAAATTATAAAAAATAGTAAGTTTGTATAAATTTTTATAAATTTTTATAAATTTTTATAAATTTTATAAGTTTTTTTAGGTTTTTTTTGAAAAATATGTATTACAAAATATTTTTTGAATAGCAACATTGTAATTGTGAACAATTATGCTTTTTTATTACTCTTTG
>JAPYZA010007576.1:0-10009 GCA_030522685.1 Eupelmus azureus | reverse complement strand
AAAGCAAACATGTTGAAAGTTAAGATTTTATCTTGTTCGTCGCGATCAATAGATTCACCTTTTTAAAATTTAAAAACGACTAGTTTCTCAAAATATTAAATATTTTTTAATAAGTAATAGAAACATTCACTATTAATACCCTGACATTCTCCTGATATACTTAAGAAATAACATGTTTGAAAACATAAATTGTATAGAATAAGTGAATTCAAGCAATACTTCACCGTCTCCAAATGAAACAACACGCGAATACGACGCCCATAAAAAGCGTCTGACCCGACCCGGCAGCAACTACTTGATAAATTCAGATTTAATAAAAAAAACTTTTATTCCGCTATATAAATTCATTCTCCTTCCTGAGCTTGCGCGGCGTGACGCTGCAAAAACTTCAAGGATATCGGAAATAAAAATGTTATGCGATACCGAAACCGGAGACCCGTTAAAAATTATTCCCCTCCGGGAAATTTAATATGGCGTATCGAATCTTGGCTTCGAACACTCCCAGCCCGACCTTCTTCAAGATCCGAGCGCGATCGGCCATGCTTACAAGAAAACCAGACACTTACGATAATACGGAATTTATTACAAAATTCCGACAAAGCTTCCCACAAAGCCTCTACTCCAGCCGAAATGTCCCATGTAACAATGGGGCTTTCTAAAAGAAACAATAATCTTCCTCTGAGCCCGCAATTCATCATTTTACCGTCACCGTCGCACGCCTGAAACCCCAAGCCCGAAAACTGCAGGAGGCCCTATACCTTAGATCACCTCGTCTTGTTTACTCCTCGAAATTAGAGCGATCTGACTTAGGCTACGAGAGCCGGCCTTGATTCCCCAAAAGTCATTAGGCCTTTCATACAAATCCGCGAACAAAGAAAACTGCGACGTCCTCCCCTACAGCGCAGCTTACTTGGGCGAAAGAAATAGCGGAAAATCGATCTGCTCCTTTCCGAGAAAAGAGAGAGAGAGAGAGAGAGAGAGAGAGATGCGCAGGAGAGGTCTCGTTATCTTTAAGGATTTTACAGTGCCAGTCGTTAGAGGCCGGTTGTAGTTGTGGAGGATAAAAAAGAGGGAAGAGAAAGAGTAAGGCAGTAGAATGGAGAGAGCCTTCGGGTGTATCTTTATTTCAGGATGGATATAGCGATGCGTGTCGGCGCTCGTGTATCGCTTTTTCCGCGTTATTTTTTTAAAGCCAACGCGTCTTACTATGGGGAGATGGAGCGGGTAAAAGTGAAAATGTCTATTTTGTGGGATTTTTAAGAGTAAAATAGTTATTATTTCAATTTTGTTATTTGAGCTTTGACTAAGTTGCGTAATTATTAAAATCAGATAATTAATTTTAATGATATACGTATTGTGAAAAACTAGGTAGGTAGAATTAAAGTTAATATTTCACAAAATATTGCGAACCATGTAATAAAGGTCAAAGTTTAACAAGCAACTCGAAACCCATAATTAATTTTATATTTTTTCAAGAAAAAATATAAAGAGCTTTTTATTACAATTCTGATAGTACGCATTCCACTTGAAACTGCAAAACCAGTAACGATTCACGCGTATCCCTAGCGAATCATAAAAAGGGTCATAGTATATTCCATAAAACGTGGGGTATGGATGCATCCATAACCCTAGGGGAAAAAAACATTTACATTCTCACCTCGTTCTGAGCAATACGCACGAACAGTGGTAATTCGACATCTATAAAAAGGCCAATAACAAATAACAGGAAAGGGAAAAAGAAATAGTAGTACTTTTGCGTCTTGCCGTACTCGTCTTATTCTACTTGCTCGGTATATACAAACATTACTTTTGATAAGCTTTTTTTACTTCCGACGCTATTAAACATGTAACTAAATGAGATGACATAAACTTTAATATAAAAGTTATAAATAAACAATATAATTAAAAAGTTAATTATTTAAATAATAGATTATATTCTCCATTATAATTATTACCGTCTTGTTTCCTTGAACTTCAGTTGTAGCAGAATATTGTATAAGAGAAGTAACATACCCCGTACTGATTATACTAACAGCCCTGGGCATCTTTCTTTGTGCCGCGCGCGGTTAAAATGAAATAACAAGTACGACATCAAAATAAAGATATGCAAATTTCATAATGAACTTCTGCACAAAGTGCATATACTAATTAAAATTTAAATTCGCTGTTTGATTTAAAAGTCGGAAAATGACCTAAGCGTGCAAGAGAAGGTTGCATAGATAAGAATTTAACCAGCACTTTGTATTTTGTACTTCGTGTTCAGAAATTATTAAATATATAATTATTTGATATAGTTATTTTATAAGCTGGTATTTAATATGTCAGGATCAGAAATATTTATACTCTGTATACATTTTTAAAATCATGCTCGAAAATTCAATACAAAATAAATAAATTTGAAATTAACTATAAAACGAAATAGTAATTTTATACATAAAATTTTACGCATAATATTTTCATCTCGCAACAGAAATATTTAGAAAAAAAATTGACCACAAAAAAACAATTTTTTAACAACCCACCGTCAAAAAATAAACCACCAAATTCCACAACCAACCACTCAGTATCAATCAAAATCAAACAAAATACTTAATCCCCAGGTCCACACGCGCCCTCCAATCCACGTTAATCCAAAAACACAGGTACAAATTATTTCTGCATCGCTGGCACATATCCAACTCTCTCTCATCGCGCGCGTGCATCAGATACAAACACATGGAAAATGGAAAATCGAAAAACGTCGCGTATACCTAATGCCAGCCGCGTGATTTATTGTAAGAAGGCGTACCCACAGCTAACCAATCGCACTTATCGGCCGCGCGATCCATTATTTATCTCGGGGCCGATACACGGCCGGGAGAAAAACGGCCGTTGCCGGACGCCTATTTATTAGCGGGCTTTATTTTTCAGGAGACGAATATCGACGTGTCCCGGCTACCGGCGATTTTTCAACGTCGCGCTGCCGTTGTGTTTTCAAGGCTGCGTGAAATTTTGTATTTTTATACTTCTGGTGACGCGGACGCGGCTGGCTGCATCGCGGTTTGTTTTACAAGGAGATGGAGCCCGGTGACATTTTTCAATTTCGGCGGCAGAGAGAAGGAGAGTGAGGGTATTTCGGAAGCGACGTGATTGTGTTTTGAAATGGATGATTTGTGCGATGGGATATTTTTGTGCGGATGAGGTAATAGCGATGGTGTGAGAGCTGCGTTTTGGTTGAGCTGTTTCGTGGGTTTTATTGTGCCTCGGAGGAGCAAAAAATGCTTCAGGATTCCCAGAAGTGTAATTAAAATAATTTTTGACTGTCAGAGAGCAGAAATTTTTCAAGTATAAGTTGGAACTAAATGGCTTCATAAAAATAGCTGTGTGGTAAACAGGATTTAAATCTTCCATGCTTTATTGTTTCCAATTTAGATTTATAAATTGTTTTAGTAGGAATTTCAAAATAAAAAAAGAGTCTAACTCATAAGATTACAAGTTTTTAAATATAAATAACGAACAAGTTTATTTTAGTCAATAAATTTTTTATTTAAAATAATTTTATTTTAAAATTAATACTTGTGAAAATATTAAAAATATTATTTGTACTACTATTGAAAGTAATTCAGAAATTACTAAGTTACCGTAAAGCCGTATATTTATCGCACAAACTATGTTTACCAACAATCAAGTTCTACTGCTTAAATTAATTCTTGGTCCTAAAATAGTTTGAATCTCCGAAGTGCTCAAAATAACTGGGCATCTGTTGTAAGAAGTAAAAATAGAAAGTAAATATCTTTTCATACAACGACATTGTATAATCAACATTGTTCCGTAATTAAATCTGCATTGCAAAACTGGTCGTTGAAACGTTATTTATTCACTACCCACACTACTTTTCTAATACTATATCATACATTATTACACACAACAAAGCCTTAATTAAACCTGGTCTTACATATTCAAAACCATCGCTATAAAAATCAACATCACCCAATCTAACTAAAACCAATCCACTACTTAAAACCACCCGCACATCCCCATCAAATCCTCCACTCACCAACCCGAAAATCCCATCATCCACTATCTCCAACCAACCCGCTACCAGCCCTAATTACCCCAAACAAAAGACCCGCTCCTCTCCCCAAAAAAGGCCACAACAGCATCCAACATCCCAGACACGGGGACTCGCACAGGCATTAACGGCATTATCGAAAGTGCCGTCAATTTCCAACATCGAAGGGAGGCCGCAGCAGGCCGAGGACGCATTTAACGCGGAATTGCTCGCCGTGATGCCGCATAAAACGGCCCCCAGGCTACCATACGTGCGGCGCATCGTACGCGGATCCTTACGCGCCTCGTTTTTTTCTTCTTCGGTGAGGGAGAGGAGTATTGATGCCGAGCTGGTTTTACTGGGAGAGCTTACAGGGGAAGGGGGATTAACATGGCTTTTTATGAGCGCTCGGATGTTTTTGCTTTTCTTCGGCGGCCTGGGTGAGTTGTGGAATCGTTTGGACATGGATTTTTTTTGACGAGCTTTCGTGTGGTTTAGCGGGATGTTGGATTTGAGGTTCTTTGTTCGTTAGTGCGAATGGGCGGGTTGGTGTCGATTCTGAAGAGATAAAGTCGGGAATCAATAGCCAATAAAATAGCAATCGCGCCAAACTGTATTGATAATTAATAAGCGATTTTAACGGTTAAAGGTACGTAACGACGAAATCAACAATGTTCGTTAAAGCGCGATTCAATCATTTCGGAAACTCTATAATTGTATCTAAAATACGTGGCACGTCTCGGAACAAACGGAACGTTGATTACGCTACTTAACGGTTAAAAGAGCTGCGGATAAGGTGATTATCTCTTTCGTTCCCGCGAGTGCCCGTTATTCGAGTAATCATATTTCTTCTAACGTACTTTAATAAAAACAAGTAAATTTGATTCTCAATTTCATTACTCACTAAAATCATAAATCTTTCCATTCAAAATCACTTTTAAACAATATTCATCACTTTTATCATCACCAAAACCCACCCGCAAAATTACATCCTTTCACCACTAAAAGATAACCCAGCTCTCGAAAGCTCGCTCCGCGCATCGTCCTGGCAAACGGATAGGCTTATCCCCGATTAAACCAGTCCTCTGTACAGCCGCTCGCACCCGGGGCTACATCGCGCGCGCTATATATCCGCGACACGGGCCCGTGAAGGCGAATCACACGCGCGGCGACGATGTATCAGCCGTGGGGCTGGGGGGAGGCGCGGACAATGGAACGCGCGAGCTTGCAAGCTCGGATGTGTATCTGCGTACACGACACGGCCTATTTGAATGCTCGGGAGCTGGTGCGAACACGCTGAAACTAGGCCTGGCGCGATTTCGCGGATGCGATATTAATAACTCGGAGCGCTGGGGTATTGTTCGGGCGTGTTGGAAAAGATAGCTTCCGCGTGAACGTGTATTTATATATAAGAGAAAAAAACGTTCGGTCGTGGAGGAGCTGAGTTTGGGGCGCGGGCGGGAGATAAGTCGGAAAGTGTTCGGCGAGGTGAACGCGTGTAGCCGGATGCAGGAAACAGCGAAGTTCTAATCCAGTAAGAGGATGAGGGATGTAGGAAAAAGGCAGATGGTTAAAACGAGGAAGGAAGTCGAAGGAGATTTCGGCGCGCGGGAGAGCTGGAAAGTTTTTGAAGAGGGAAGGATTCGACCGGTTCCGGAATCCGAGGCTATGCGATGGGAAGACTGGAATCTTCGTGGCATTAAGATTTCCTTAGCTATTTCTTTGGGAACGAGATTGCGTACTAGTGTAAGCCGGGCGAGTTTGTTTAGGTGTGGTGGTGCGCGAAAGCGCGAATGTTCGATATTCCAAAGTTAAATTTGACTTTGGAAATTATTGGCGCTGATGTAGGCTCCTTTTATTAGAAGTTGATAAGAATTCAAAGTGATTTATAGGCGAGGTGTCGGACTGATTTTAATTAATAAAGCTTCGGGAATTCATGGCATTGCATTTTAAGTGTTTTCTTTCTTTTATTACAATCGCGTCTCTAATAAATATTTCATAAACCATTTGAGAATAATAATAATCTCCTCGGCGAGGCTGTTTATAAATAATTCAATGGGCAAAGATCATACATATGAAAAATCTGAAAAGACGAATCGCTCGCCAAGCCTTATGAATAAATCTTTACAGCCTCTCCAGCATTCCTCTTGATTTAAAAAAAAAGAAGAAGAATCCTCCCGAAGGTAAAGGAAAGCATAACCAAGGCCTAACATCAAACATCCTTTAAAAAAAAAAATCTAATCAGCCCAGTCCATCGGCAAGCCAGAGCTGACCCACTTAAAAATCCACCCAGCGCTCTAAAAACCCTCGAAAACTCCATTATCACCCCCGGCTATCGGCTCTCCGCGAATAGAAAATCGAACGTCCTCCCCGCACGAGAGCTGAAAAACCGCGAGTAACAATTACGGCTTTCAAAGCCCTCCCCATATCCTCCTGCTTTCGCTCTCTTCGCAGGCTGCAGCGGTGGTCGTCGGAAATCTTTGTAATCGACGGATTCCGATTCACGGGCATGGAATTCGATATCCTCGTGTGCAGACGCGCCCGCGCGCATTCCGCGGATGTTCCAGAAATGCTAAGCCCGCGCGACGTTCAAGGACGCGGACACGTATCCTTTTTCATTTCGTTTAGCGGTTGCGCAACCGATCACCCAGGGATGAGCATTTTTCTCGTTTCAAGCTGTGAAGGTCGTTGGTTGTGGAGTTTCTTTTTTTTTTTTACGGTGAGGGATTGGGGGAGGGGAGGATCATATCCTTTTTTTATGGGAAACGTATTATTTAGATTGTGATAAGGGATAAGTGAAGATTGGGTTTTTTAAATTCTGAGGTATTGAAGAGGATGGTATTATTATGCGGTGTGTAAAAATAAAGGTTACGTGTGAATGATCAATTTATTGAGGCGAATAGTGTGAAAAGAATATATCAACGTGACTGTACGTGTATGTACAATGGTTTTAGAGAAGAACAAACTTTTGACCTACTTGCAAAAAATTTTTCATTTTCATTTTTATTCTTACAAAAAGATTGTAAGGAAACTTCTGAAATGTGTTTTATCTATATTCAAATGACATTTTTGTAAATTTTTGTCAGAAATCATCCGAGATTTGATTCACTACAATTAGTATGTAGATATGTATTATTTTTAATTTTGATAATAAAATTCTACTTGGCAATTAATATTTAAAACTGAGCTATTACCAAAATCATTTACTTTTTCCTTACTATACTGTCACCACCGATAATGAAAGAACGAAAAATGTCACTAAAAAAATAAAAAATTATAAAAAATAATTCCTCAATTTTCTCCTTACTTACTAAGTGAAATACTAGGCATACAATATTACACAAATATTCCCTCATTCAAATATTCAAATAATTTTTAAATTTAGCCAACCAATCACCTCGACAACCCAAAACCACAGCCCCAAAACAAAACTCATTCCGAACCCCAAACTCTCTCACCCAACCACGCAAGTCCCAAAACATCACTTACTTCGCGCGTCTCATTATACTTACCCGAGCGCAGCCTCCGGCATTCATCGCGTGTGATCGCGCGCCCTCCGCGGGTACCTACTCCCTCGAGTCTCGCGTCTCGCTTTCTTACCTCGCCCTTCCCTTTTTTTTCTTCTACGCCCGCGCGTCCTCGTTCCCTTATTCATGCCGCCCTCGAAAAATTACCCCGCGCGCCACGGCCAATTTTCCGCCCACGCGCGACTTTTGTATTCCCCCGCGGCATGAGAGCCGGCTCCGAGCGTCTGTAAAAGCGCAGCTGCGCGCAAGTAAAGGTGGATTTTCGTTATTGAATGAAATGTTTTGACGTGTCATTTTCCTTGCTTTTTACGCGTGGTAGCTGGAGTAATGACGCTTGATTTGGTAGAGGGGGAAGGGGTACAGTGAGGTGTGACGTCAATGAGAGGTTGATGGTTGCATTGATAACAGTTTTTTTTTTGTACAATTTTTGGATAAAAATAGGAGCGTTTATTGAAAGCAGAAGTGAATTTAGCTGAATTTTCATAACAAATTTGAATACACATAAAAATCAGGTCATGAACGAATTTTTATTTGTTATTTTAATGTATGAGTAAAAATTATTATTTAAAATATTATCTTTACTTTTTGAATTTCTTCGAAGAACATTTTTTTGCTTCAGAATAGGTCGCATATCGCATTTGTTAATGAATTTAACTTCGGGGTTTCAATTACTCGCAATGGATGACTCTCATGGGAATACGTTATTTATATTCCACTAAGCATCGTCACGAAAACGGGTGTATTGGGACGTAAAGTAAATGAAATACGTGAATTATTGTTTTCCCTTTCAAATTATTTAATTAATATAATAATAATAATTCCGTAGTGATCAGCCGTCAAAAAGTTTAGAAATCGATGACTTTCATTACTTTAACTCCACATCTTTTACGATCTTAAAATTTCCTGTTATGTATAATAAATAATTATAATCTTCCATTTTGAAGTCAGACAAACTTCCATAAAACATTAAACATCAATAAAATTCCAAAAAATTTCACATTTCTAAAAAGAAAAAAATCCAATTAAAACTATAACACCGTCACAAAGTCACCCCCATACCCTCGCCCACGCCCTTCTTCCACAAACTTTCTTATCGCCCGAAACCCAGCACATTTCGTCAGCCACCCACGCGTAACTCCCCGGCTCCTCATGCTCCTCATTACGCACGCAGCGCGGCTTGTATTTTCACGGCGTCCCTAAAAACCCGCGCGACATTCAATCTCCTAGCGAAGCCGCCAGCGATTTTCCGCGTCTCTTTGTAAACAAACAATCCACCGTCTTTCCGGCTCCGATAACCGACAAAAAGAGAAAGAAAAAAAAGCACTCAGGGATAGTCCAGGAAGGAAGAAACAATATTCCAGATGAACTTTCCCGATGAAGGCAGTGCGATTGTTTTATCAGGGGGCGCGCGCGCGCGCCGAATGAAGTGGAACACACAGGGGGGGGGGGGGGGCGCGGGGACCCCCCCGGGGCCATTTGGCGCGCAAGGGGGACGCCAGCTGGAAAAGGAGGAGAGGCAGAGCCAATGATATGAAAACGATTTGCAATCGGGGGCTATAGGTGGCTCTGTCACGGCTCACCTGGTTCGATATGGAAGCGGCTGCGCGCTTGCATCTGCTTGTTGACGAGGGATTTTGCAAGGGGTGGGTTTGGTGCGGATGGGGTTTTTTATGGCTTTTCTTTTTTTGAAAATTAGTGGAGTGTGATGGTTGGGCTTTTTTTGAGGGGAGAGAGGAGTGGGTTTGGATGGGATAGCGGGGATTGCGCGTGAGGGTGGGTAAAAGTTTGTTTATGATAATGTAGAAGATTGCGGTAATTATTGTATTTAGGAGAATTTTCTAGTACAGAGTGTATTTTAAAAATCACTTAAAACTTAAGTTTAAAATTATTGTAAATAAAGATGATGTTTTGAATGTTTTATTTTTATCGCGAAATTTTGTTCTCGCGTTCATAGAATCGATCAATCAGAACAGAATTTTTTTTAGATTGAATCTCATAATTTCAATTGAATAATTGTTAATTTACATTTAAAATGAATTATAAGACTATTTAAGAAAAAAATCTTGATTCACCAGATCAATTTTGTCAGATAATACAAATTTAATTAAAAAATTACATTGCTTCAGAATTTTAAAGGTATAGACATTTTCCGTAAGAAAGAAAAAGTAATACCCACTACTTAATAAAACTCAAACGATATAAAAAATTTGTATTCACACAACCTAAAAATATCTCTCACTTAATAAAAAAAAAATCCATGAAACCCTCCTCTCCAAAAAAATCAAAAACAGAAAAAAAATTCTTCCTCATCCTCCCGCACTCCCCACTCAATCAAACAATCAATTATTCGACTCTTAAGGGGACCAGATACTATTAAAATCTGAAAATATAAAATATAAATAATTAAAAATTAGTTGCCTATATATAAAAATAAAAAATAATAAGTAAAAAT
>JAPYZA010007575.1:0-10010 GCA_030522685.1 Eupelmus azureus | reverse complement strand
ATTTATACACGAATTTTCTCGTGAAAATTGATTTATTGCGATACTTTGTAATTGTAACAAATAAAAATAAATGTATTTTTATTATGGAATATTAACAAAAATTTATTGAATAAATAATTTTTTTTCTCTTTTAAGTAAGAAATTTTTTTCATAAAAAATTATGGAGATCATTGTAAAAGAATGCTGTAGATCGAATAGAGTGGGAACAAGTACTTCTATTTCTAAAATAGAATACTTCTAAGGGGATTATGGAAGCTTGTACTATACGAAGAAATCAATACAAAAGTGCTTCTCGCTCGCTCGTTGTGTCAGTGACCTACCCCCGAAATCACCCCAAGCATTAACATATGACTGCTGTGCTATTTTCGTAAACATAAACGAAATTTTTCAAGTGTGTTTATAAATATAAAAATAGCTTCAAAAGATATTTTCACAAACTATTTCTAATAAAATGAAACTCAATTTAGATTAGTAAACAATCAATTGATTGAATAGGCTTTTTAAATATTTAAATTTTATTTGAAAAGTTTTTAATAATAGTACTTATTCATTCAGCAATAAAATTATATAAATTAATTTTTCAATATTTAATAAAATTTGTTTCTGTACTGGTCAGAAATAAATTGTCATTAATCTTCTGCAGTTACTGAATTAATTAAATTATATAAAAAAAATGAAAATAAAACTATAATACTCAAGTTCATCAAGCCATTAATTTCAGAATTAGGTCAGCGTGGACACCCCGCTGTCTCCTCTATAAATAAACTGTCACGAAAACGTCATTCAATAAAAATAATTTTTACATCACTATGCGTGACGCAAATCCCAACCAGCTCAATAACAATCAACCTAACGACTCATTCTACTTCGCTCCCAGGCGGTCCTCCAAAAACCGCGGCACTCCTCGCTCGTCCATTGTAAAAAGGGTTCGCGCCGCGGATCGATAAAATTCGATCCAGCTTCGTTCGCATATAGCCTCTCTGGGCGGTTCTTCCTCGCTACAAAGAAAGCCAAGAACATGCCCTTCGAATTCCTCCTTGCCCAGAAACTTCCTCTGGGCCTCCCTCATTCTCCCAAAAATTTGGCTTCTCGAAAGAACCGTGCGAAATTTTCGGCAGACGTCCCGCACGCCGAAGATTCCGCGCTCCTTTTCTCCCCTTTCGCACAGCCCCTCCAAAAAGCAGAGCGCAGCCCATGTCAGCCCCCGCGTTATATCCGCGCAGATCCAGTGCGTGAGCGTTACGGCATAGGAAAGCCTCGCGGGATTTCTGACTTCGCGGGTAGATCGACGGCTCCCTTATCGCTCGCTCTTTTTTCCGAAAAGTTTATCCTAGACGCTTCCTCTATTCGTGTCTCTGTCTGTCTTTCTCTTTCTCCCTTTCTCTCTCTCTCTCTCTTCTCTCTCCCACACGCACACCTACGCACACACATATACACACACAGTTTCCTTCAGCGGCGCTCTTCTCCGCGAGAAAAGCTAAAAATACGTATATTGGTAAGTGCAAACGGCCTGCGTATATAGTGCGCACGAGTGTGTATTCGAACCATATAGCGCGAGCTTTAAGGGGGAGGGGGAACACAGGGCAAGAGAGAAAGGAACACCCGCCGCGCGCGCCTAGCCAGAAAGGAAAGAGGTGGGGGGGACGGATCGGAGCCACGCGGTTGGGGGAGCCGCCGGCGGCCATCTTGCCGAGGGGCCGCGCATGCGCGCGCTTTGACACGTGCCGCCGCGCGCATGGATTCCGAACCGTCCCCCCTCCCCCGCCCTGCTCGTCGCCTCGTTCCTTCTCTCTCGCTCTTGCTGGCTCGATGGCCGCGCGCGCCGAGTTGGCTGCCGCTTCTTCTTCTTCTTGTAATCGATGAATGCTTTTTACGATTGTTTACACCATTAAACTTATAATTTTAATTAGGATGATTGGGAATTCCTTTTTCGACGGGGCACGCGCGGCACGCTTACCGAGCGATATCGGGTTGATGCTTTGAAGTTTTCGGAAGTGTGTGGTTTAGTTGGATTTGATTATTGATTTTTATGGTTTTTATTGTGTTATGTGAATTTTTTTGATTATAGTGTGTTGTTATAGTTGAGTAGAAAATTAGTGATGTATAAAAGTAATGGTTATTACTATTGATTATCTAATTAAGTATGTTTAATTTTCACGTGATAATTTAGGTGGCAATTATTATTATTTTCAAATCCAAACGACGTTTTATTTAGATTTTTATAATCAAATATAATTAATTTATGTTTTATACACTAAAAGAAATTTAATTCGTAAAACTAAGTTTATTATTGCAACAACCATAAACGTTTTAACAACATTGTACACATTAATCCCACATTAATACATACTATTTACATTAAAAACAATGTTAATACTCATCTAAACAAGAATTCCAAATCCCAGAATACCTACATGGCACTCCACTACGTTACACTCAATTACTCAACGCACAAACAAAATTCACAAAAGCCAAAAGAAATAAATCCGTCCTAGCTCTATAACAAACTACAAAAGCCAGTCCAGCGCTCTACCAGCCGCAGTACTCCACCGGCCAGAAAAAGCTCAACCGGTCCGCGCTGCCAGAAGCGAAATTCAATTTGGCGAGCATCAGTCGTGGAAAGAGTGTGCGCCTAGTTCGTATTTGCAATAAGTGCATTTCCGCATCGAGCTGCCCGATGCGTTTCTGCTATTGGCCGGGATAACGCATGGCGTTTGTTATGCGTCAGATAGAACTAGCGGCGAGCTCGCTGGCTCACGGCTCATGTACAATAACGTTCAATTTATTCCGTCGCAAACAGGCCGGCCGTTGCCGTAAATCGGGCCGGCGCCTGCACGCCTGACGTATCGCTTATGAGCTCGCGCGCGGCCCGAGAGCGAGCATCGGCTAATTCGATGCGCGTTTCGAATAATTAATAAACAATAGATTGGCGAGCGAGGGCACGCGGCCGTACTTGAATTATCTTGCGCTCGGGGGCTATAGCGTCATGATTTTGCGTTTGGGAATGATTAAAGTTTTCGTTTTTAAGGTAGCGTTGAATGTAATTCAGAAGGCCTTTTTTATTGTGAGTATGCGCTATTAGTTTCTTTTCTAATAGTGTTTTAGTTTGAAATCGTGTAGAAAATTTGGATAAATATTAAAGTATTAGCATTTAATTCAGTAGTCAAAAACGAGCTACAAATTATCCGTATTAAAAAGCAAAAACATCTTTATAATAATATATAAAACGTCCTTCTCCGCCGATAAGATCCATAAGCGCGCATAACGAGGCGATTCGGATGTCAACCGAATTTCTCCTAACTCGGGCCGAAGCGACGATAACGGCCTCTGATATGGTCCTTAATTTCCGAGACTCCGGGCCCCGCCATAACACTCATAATCCCAAAATATGCATCGATTTAGACATCGTCGGAAGCAGCTTCTCAGTATACACTCGTAAAAGCCATCGCAAGGTCGTCTAATTATTTCTTATAGGCCACTATTCGGCCACTGTTCGGCCGCGCGCGAGCGCGATGAATCTCGTCCGGCGGCGCGCTTCGTGTTTCGCGATTTTTGCGGACCCGTCGTGAAACTCCGTCCAGCTGACGGCAGATTGTAAAAGAGCGTGAACCGGTTTCCAGGAGAGAGAAGATAAGCGCTATCGCCGCTGCTATCTAAGTATGAAAAAACGAGAGTAAGCAGAAACGTCAGCGGACGGAGCGAAAACTGAAAAGCGAGCGGGGGGTTTGTTCTTTGTATTTTTGCAACTAGATTTTGAATATGGATATTTGATGAATGAGTAATGGTTTATGAAAGAGAAAGATAAGTAATTTTCCATTTTATTAAAAATAATATTGCTTTTGAATGGGAATGAAGGGCTAAGGGGCATGGATTTTCTGAACGCGCAGCGAACGCTTACCGACGGCAGACGATACTTTACTAAACTGCCGCAGTAAGTACCGCATTTTGTGATGTTACGTATGGTATAGTTTTATTAACTGCTATATCTGAACGTTTTACATTAAATAATTTTACATTCGAGCTTAATTTTTATGTAAAATTAATTAAAGCTTTGCGAATACAAGTTTTTACATTTTATAACCGTCTTGATTTATACTTTTCAAATTAAACTTTCATAACTACATCATAAATTAAAAAAAAAAAAATTAAATACTTTTTTTAATGTTGAATTTATTCAAAGTATCACTTCCACACGTCGAAAAAAATTCAAGAAGTAAGTGGAACGCGTAAAATTTCAACACATTTTTTCTTTACCCCCCATTTCTTGATAAAAGTATGGTTTTACATTAAAATTTTTAACTTGCATGCTCAAAATTACAGAGTAGTTTTTAAACAGAAATTTATTTTTGAGCAGTACACTTGAATTGTGTAATAATAGGGGAGATTGTAAAGAAATTAAATGGCTTATATTAAAATTCAGTTTTGACTCGTAAATCCTATTTTAAATTTACTCGGTGCATAAATATTATCGCCAAAATGTGGATTGTTAACTCAAAATAAAACAAAGTTGACTTTAAGCCTCTATAAAATAGTATTGAAAAATAACAAAAATTCTCTCAGAAAATAACTTTAAAATGTTAAATGATTAGAAACACTCCAACACTTCCAAAAACGTAAAACCCAAAAACCAACCTCAATCGCCCCTCGAAAACCAAGCTTTCATTCCACTTTGATACAGCCGCAACACGAGAATCGCGACCGAATTATGCCTTCATATCAGCGGACATAAATAAACACGAAAACGGCGCTTCAAGAGGGAGCCGGCCAGCGCGCGCACACGCGCTCGTACAAAAGGACAGACGGAGCAGCGAGCCTCGAAAAAGGGTGTCCTCAACGATACGCGCAAGCAGCACTCCAGTATAGCCTCTGTGTGTGTGTTTCGCATTCGGGCCGCGTATCTCGCACCTATATAAAACGCATAAAACGCGGGGGCTGCGGTCCGGCGGATCGTCGTCCTCCCTCTCGTCAAGTGGCGCGCTACAAAAAGAGAGAGAGAGCAGCAGCAGGCGAGTGCGCGACGACGACGAGCCTCTTACGTGCTCGGGCCATCCAATAAAAGTTGCCTTTGTTTGATGGGCGACTAAATCGGGCACAGGGCACACCGAGAGAGCCCCCTAATGCGTCATTACTGTCGAGCTTTACGGGCGCCTCGTATCATTTCACTTAGGTATATTGATATGGCAACGAGTTCTCCTCGTCCCGAGCGCGCCGGCTGCCGCTCGCTGCTTCCTTTAAATGTCCCGGGCTCGAACCTGCCCGAGCGCGACCGAGCTCCCAAAGATCATGCTCCGCAGGATTATTGTTCTTATATTAAAACGGCCGTTTGCACTTCGTTCGCTCTTAGCGGCCGAGAGAGAAAGTGAGAGAAGCCGCAATGTTCGATCATTCGCGGCCGATGCTTGAGATAGGCTGTGGGAATATAACGGAGCGGGATTTTCTCTGAAGATGCACTTGGTTAAAAATTGAAGATAAGCATCGTGAGCTGCCGCCGCCGCTGCTGCGATTGTTTCGTAATTTTATCCTCTTGCAAGAGACGATTATTGCCTCATTTGTAATGTGGAGTATCGAAAGCATCAGGTTTCTATTATTTTGAAACCTCTTAAAACCGAGTTTTATAATTTCCAATTGCGTAATAATTTATTGCAGTTTAATTTTACTAACTTAGACGTTAGTAATGCAATACGTTTGATCGCAAACATTTTAGAACAGTGCGTTGGTCCGTAATATTTGTATACTAAAAAGACCATCACTTTCTTCTAACAGCCACTCGCTACAGCAAACAGTCAAAACTATCGCTCATCAAACGGACAGTTTTTACGACCGGAATATTTTTATGTCTCAACTATTAGCGCGATTTTTGTTCGGCGCAACGCTCGAAGGATCGTTATGCCGATCGTCTTCTCCAGCCGTGTTTATTTTTTGTTTTGTTAGCAAAACATTCGTCACGGCATTTAAAACTTAACGGGAGATTTTCTAAAATAGTTTTATTGCCGCGCAACTCGTGGCCCTAAAACGGTGCTTGCGCGCTCGTAAAAATGCGGCCGTAAAAGCTGCGAGATTACTTTTTACGATTCGCTACCTGTCCACGAGAAATGAGGACAGGTATTTGTGAAATTTGCGAGTCCCGTTTTCGTTTCGTAATCGAAGCAGTTTTTCAGAACTGGGTCAAGCCGGAGTTTTCAAAATTTTTTCCCCGTGATTTATTTCCGAAGGGAAAATTGTGACGCGCTCGTGAGCTCTCAAAGAATTTTCCGTGATCAAAATGAGGTTTGGCTTTAGGTAGTATTTTCAAGTTTGAGAGAAATGTGATATCGCAGTAATTTTGAGTTAAATTGGACTTACTAGAATGCTGGTTTCTTGTTTAATAAATATTATTATCTATTACACTTTTAAAGCTGTAATCAGATTGAAAATGTGGAAATATGCAATAGTGCATTAAGTTTTTTATGCATGCGTACGGCAGGCTCATTATAAAAGGCTAGTAAATACTAAATAGTGCCTTTGCCAACGGTTTCAATTTCCTATACAATTATTCAATTGAAATTACCTAATTATACTACGAGCAACAAATACATTAAGCATATTTGCATGAGAAACGAGTAGAAACTGTGTATTTACTTCATAGATACTGAAACTATAGTATCACTTCGAGATAAGCTATCGAAACAGTGTAAACGTTAGAGAGATAATTCTAAACGTTCAATACACCAGCAAACTCTACGTTGACAACTCGGATCTTTATCGCAATAATTTCTCCCCCACAAATTATTGCAAACAAAAACTCAGCACTACCAACCCAACATAAAACACTAACTCCCCAACCCACCTCCCATCCCAACCCCCACAATCCCAGTACATTCACGCCCCACAACACAGCCAAAAGACACTTGCAAGCCGTCCCCAGCGCTCCACACGGCGTCCGTCGGCAAGCGAAAGCTCGCTCCTCGCGGGCCGCCGGCGCGAATCACGACCCAGCTCCCCGCGACTATCGATTCGCAAAACCGCTTCTTCCCCGCATAACTCACTAGGCAAACTCTACAGCACACGAGCGGAAAGCGCGGAGGTTCTTGTTGGCGGAACGTCTGGCAGGAAACTAAACGTCGTGGGAGTTAACCCCGTCGGTCTGCAGCGCGCCGGCGGCCCGTTTATACAACCCGACCATCCTCGTGTCCTTCGGCCCGGCGGAGAGAGAGAAAAAAAAATAGCCAGCGGCAAGAAGAATAGAAGTGCGCGCAAGTCGAGGAGAGAGAAAAAATAATAGACGCTCCTAAAGTAGGTATACACATCCGTACGGGCTTTACGAGGCCGGCCGCCGCCGCCGCTGCCGTCCGTCGGCGAGCGCAACCCTCGTTATACGAGCCGGACTGGCCGCGGCGCGAATATTCCGTGCCCGAGAGCTGTAAACGTGCCGGCTGCTGCACCCCGTTTGCCTGCGTGTTTTTTAACCTGCGCGCTAAGACAACCCTTGGGCCCCCGGCTAATAGCGGCTCGGAAAAAAAGCCGCACTGTTGCAGGAAACGCGCGCGCGCGCCGGCCTATTGTCACCGCCGTGCCAGCCTTGAAATTCTTCTTGGGCAATTTTCGCGGCGGGTGTCGCAGTAGGCTTTTTTTAGGGCCTGTTGTTTTTTTTTAGGGGGCAAAGGGGACCGTGAGCGAGGAAAAAAGAGTGTCGAAGATAGCGGGACCTTGGCCTGGCTGAGTTTTTTATAGCCTAGAGGAAATCGAGGCTCGAGCGTGACTCCGGAAGGTAATTGGCCGAGAGGGTCGAGTAGTGGTCTTTAAGGAGAGACAGGTAAATAAATGAAAAACAGTGCTTGAAGCGCGCGTTTGAGAGAGCACTGGGAGAAAAGATTGCCAGTACGTGTGGCAATTTTCACTAGTGCATGAGGGCTGGAGATTGTTGGGGTTTAAAGAGGTTCTGACTTCTGTGTGGAGGACGACACTTGTTTATTGCGTTGTAAATAAAGAGGTATTACCACTGTATTCTATTTATGATATAATTTTAGCTTTCCTATGTTTTATTAAAGTAATAATTTGAAAATGTAGTTTATTAATTTTAGGAAACAAAATATCAGAACCATTCAATAGATAATTTCATAAAATGAGTAATTACAAAATTAAATTTAAACACAGTATCATTATTGTAAATAAGGATATTAGAATTTAAATTATGTTTTATTTGTAATGCACTTTTTATCTCAGTTTATGGTTTATATCTAATTAAAATAATCTAAAACCTGTATATGAAAATATTATAGTATTTATGCTACAAAATATAGCATTAAAATAATTTCACAACCTAAACTTACCATTAAATAGAACAGGATCAAAAACATATCCATAAAATAGCAAATACGCATCGAAAAATACAAAATCTTATTAACCACAGCAGCAGCGAAAACATTTTTGTTTACAACGCGAGCTTTATAAAAAGGCAAAATTCATTCGAGAGCATTTCAGAAGACAGAAAGCGCTCCCTTGCGAGTTACGATATTTTGACTTCAAAAGAAAGAACAGCAATGAATTTTCAGACTCTCGCGTCCGAGGCTTTAAAGCGCGCAAACGCAGCAGCGTATACCCTGACTTTTTGCTCGTATAATCGCTTCATCCTAAGACACGCGCTCACATACGAGCCTTGCCTGCAATTCACTCGGCGCTTGGACCAAAACTCGCGGCGCATTACCGCAACTCAGGCCCGACGCTTTAGTAAATCCGTAACTTATCCGGCGCGATAAACAAGCGACATTTTTACGGCTCGGAAAATCGCGAAAACAGCCAAGAAGAGGGTAGTACGTATCAAGCTCGCTGGCTCACGAATAATCTCGCATAGCGCGTAGTGTGGCATTAAATCCGTCGGGCGCGCGAGCGCGCGGCGAGCTCCGCGCGCAGTCTCCGCAGTGATGAATTTAATTATTCCCGTCGCGTGTGCGAGCCAAGAGAGTCGCGGCTTGTATTTATGGGCCAGATAAAAGTTCGAGCGTCTAAATTTTTTATCGCGAGCCCCGATCGCGCCTCGTCGTCCTTCTTCGTGAGCGAACGCTTCGAACCGTCTCTCGCTTGGTACTGGCTTGCGGAGATAGCGTGGGAAGGATAATGCTTTATTTTTTTCATTTTAGCTAGTTTTGAATATCGCGATGTGCGTTGTTGAAATTCTCGGCGTTGCTTATTATTTTGAATTGTTCGAAAGTTTAAGCGGTCAAATCGTAATCTTTGGTAAAAGAATATGTTTGGTTGAGTTTGTGCAAGTATTATATAGACTTTCAATATCGCGCATACTAACAATAAAAAGTAAGTTCGATAATTGAAAATTTTACTCACGATTGAAAGATGATTGATAATGCATAGACACTTACCTGAAACAATAAAAAAGAAAAAACTTATTATTCAAAAATCATTCTAATTCTTGAAAAAAAAATATATATATATATATATATATATATTGATCTACAAAATAAAATTCTGTAAGGACTTGAACGCTAAAAAACAAATTTTGCCATATGAAGCAAAATGTGGTAATATGGAAGACATTATTCAATCTACAAATTCTCTCAAAAATGTTTGAACTTTTTCATAAGAAAAAATTAGAATTGCATTGGAGAGAGAAGAATTTTTGGAAAAATTACAAAGTATTGTAACAGTAGCATAGTAAAACTGCCTCAGCTGGAAAAATTGAAAATATTACTACTTATATAGAAAACTGTAGACGGTATGATAAATTTTATAAAACATTCTAAATTTGTCTACACGTGTAATAAAATTTCTTGTATAGTAATTATTTACATTTCTTCAATCTGTAAAAACTTTATTGTCCAGTATTATAATTTATTTTTTTAAGATTTTTTTCTCACTGTATAGAATAATAAAATTGCTTCTTCAAAAACTAAAATTATCTATTTATTTGTTATTAATTGGAAAAAATTTTAATGCACGTGAATTTATATTAGTTTATTATATTATAGATTTGCCCAGAGCTATTTTATGTATTATTGTATAAGTATGAATTGTTTGAT
>JAPYZA010007574.1:0-10011 GCA_030522685.1 Eupelmus azureus | reverse complement strand
TACGGGAGGCAACCCTAAACGCAATTAATTGGACAAGAAAGGGACACAAGTTGCCCACTATATACAAGCTGGCTTGGTCCACCGAGGACACTTATTTAACGTACAAAACATTTTGGCAGGGGCAGACGCTACTTGCGTAAAAGGAGCAGTAGCTGCTCCTAATCGGAGTACCCCAAGCGCTGAGTCAGCGTTCAAGCAGCGCCGTCTGCAGGCGTAGCAGTTACCCTTTGAATCGGAATAACCGCTATATCTTGTACTTTAGCATTCGTATTTACCGGGCAGTTAACGTGTTGTTTATTGCTGATTAGTTTTAAACAACAGAAAGATAGAATAATTTTTTGAAAAGCTCAAAGTTGGGCTTGATTGTCTTGTATGCACTAGAGGTGGCCGAGTCCGCTGCGTGACGGCCGGGGAGCGGGTCGCGCCACCTAGCGGCGCGGAGCGCGGGACGCGGTCTGCTAGCGCAGATACTTGACCGCGCGGAGAGTCTAATTAATTAATTGTTTATATTATTATTAACAATTTAGGCGGGTAACAATATAATATGAAAATAAATCACCAATACCTTTAAATGTTTTCTTATTATTCATAAAAAGAAAAAAATACAAAAAATACACCAATCAAAACTACTCTGCTGCAGCTCACCTCCTCAACACCGCCCGCCAAAAATTCAAAAAACAAAAAATCCACCCGCTCACCCAAACCAGCCAACCTGCACTCTCAAAAAAACCTCCTACCCCCACCCCTCCCCACATCCTAACCATCAAAAAATCTCCCCCCTCTCTCCCCCCTCTATATCCCCGACGACATATCTCTTCGTTCTTGCTCCTCTTATTCAGCCCTTATTTCGCGAATGACGCGCGTTCCTTCGCGCTTGTATATACTTACACACATGCGAGCAGCGCGCCCAGGCAGGCAAGAGAGCTCGGCAAGTCCGAGAAGATCGCGCATGCAACCGGTTTCCCGTAGGTTCATTACACCGCGCGGCTGCTGCAGCCGCCGCCGTAGCGCGCGCTTGCCTTTCTCGACAAGTGGCCCCGTGCAGCTTCTTCATCCCTTTCTCGCCGAGCGCGAAACGCCGCCGCTCGCTGGGATGCTGGTTTCCTGCGCATCGTGGCTTTTCCGCGCTAATCCTGAGTATATAGGAGAGATGCACTGAGAGCCGAGAGGTAATGAGTGTGGATGTATATCTCAGGTTGTGTGTTGGGATTTTTTTTAGGTTTTTTAGATGCGGTTGGAGTGGTGGGATTATTAAGGGGGTTTGATTGGAGGAGGCGTAATGGAAGGTACGTTGGTGAAGTTTCGGGTGAGTCGAGAGGCTGTTTGCGGCGCGACTTTGTCGCGGGGCTGTTAAAGTGTAAGGTAAAAACGTTTTATGCACCAGGTTTCGTTTCACGCTGTGCGTGTTTAACAAATGAGAATCGTTCGGGCTTTCGGTGTCGTGCTGAAGTTAGCCGTGATAGCACAGCGTGATACCAGATAAATATCTATTTTTCTTTTTCATCATTTTACTTTGTGGTATGAATGTTAACGATTAGTACGGAATGAAGGTATATCTGTAAAAAAAGTAACCATTAAATATGACTTTGTTCTTATAGCCACTTTCAGACCCCCTTAAACACTAATTTCAGCCACGAAAATTCCATTAAAATACGTCCAAAAGAGCAACAACATTATTCAATTAACGAATACACGCGTGCGATCAATCGCCGTATCATTAGCCGAAGAAAGCATATTTCACGGACAAGAGCTTAAAGTCAGACGGCTGTCGAGACAAGTGAAAAAGAGCCATACAGCCTATACTATACAGTAACCGAGCGTTTTGCGGTCTGCAGAGCTTGGGCAGGCTCGTAAAAATTCGACGCAGTCACGCGCGAATTTAGCCGTCTGCCTCTGGAAATACACGTATGTATATAATACAGGTTACATAGAATTCAATGTCAAGCTCACGAGGCGGCAGGTTTGACCTTGCGCAAAAAAATACGAGTGCCGCATATGGGCGCTGTAATTAGCGGCATTAGGATATTTCGGTGACCTTCACGCCGCATTGTTCAGATCTGTGTTTCAGGTATGTATGTAGATGGGAACATGAGGAAATAAGGGACGGTCTGTTATCAGATGCTTGTGTATTTATATGAGTAAAGGTAGCACATCGGCCATTTTTGACGTTATTTAGAGTTAAATATACGGATACACGAACATAGTTATTATATGGTTAACGAGTGAAAATGTGGTTATAGGTTTACAGGAAAATGTTCGGGAAGGGGAGTATATAGGATGATATAGAGTGTCGATTCTTCGAGACCTAATTAACAGAGGCGCGAAGGGAGCGTCTGGAAGACGGATCGTCCTTCATTATCGCTTTATTATTCCAGCAATCTATCATCGAGTTTCGGCAGATTCCGATTTCATCGGGACAGCCGAGCAGTCAGAGCGGGATTATGTTTTCATTGCGAGGGGAGATATAGGGAGCGTTTTATATATATACAAAGTTCGATTAATTTTTATTCAATGTAAAAATGTAATGAAGATTAGATGAAGCTTTCAATATCCTTTTTATGCGAATTGCTACTGTTATATCAAAGTATTGCGAGGCGCTTATGAATGGCAAAGTTATAAGCTTGAAAATTCCTCTAGCCATTAGTAAGCAACGAATTATGATAATGCTTCTATTGTACATCTGATGAAAACGATTACTATTCGAAACTACAATGTAACTACACGAAGTATCATCGCATAAAACATTTAAGAAGATAATGTAACGGTGTATTACATTAGTGTTTAACGGATAATCTCGCGCTAATCGAACGATCAATTTCTGCAAAGGGTTGAAAGTATTCGAAGTATATACGATAAGTCTTGTAATTGAATCTTAATCGAGTGCTTTAACTCTCTCAAGCGTAAACGATTCGCGATCGAATTTGAAAAATGTGGATATGTTGGAAAGCGTATAATTAAAATACTCACGATTCCAGACGACGGCTTTTTAAAACATCTATAGCTAACTATTAATTAGAGTATCTAAAGCATGATCTGATCCCTTTCTTATGTAAGTAATTCAATTACCGTAATCATTTTACCTTCATGCGAGCTGCATTGGCGCTGAGAGAAAGGATTATTAATAGTCAACGAGGAGATGTATTAACTATTAACGAACTACGTGCTTTCCAGCTCGGTAAACAGTTATTTCGTGTGATGTCGGCTCGAGAGTTAAATTTTCATTTTGGTAAATGCGATAAAACGGTCCCTTGAATTATAGAAAAGTTTTGGCGTCTCGACTGCGGATTAAAGAATGTTGAAAAAGTTTATAATGTAGTGTGTAGCCGTTGTAATATTTATAATGTAATTGGATACTTCCCGAGTTTGATAAGGCTCAAAGTTATACAGGTACTGTAATTTAGTCTCACAGATACATTTTCATTTATCCATATCTGAGATCGTCTGTTTGTACAATTTTCGCATCGATTATTGGAAAATTTATTTTTCGAAATTACACATCCCCTTTTACTGTGAAAAAACTACGTGAAGTTTACAGAACGAAGCATTTCGATGTACTTTAAAAGAGACGAGGTTTTTATCAAAATAATTCCGGATTCGTAACAAACAATGCTTAAAATGCATAGGCAGTCAGTCATTACATGCCAGATCCAACAAAGCAATAATCGTACAGTCCTTTTTAATTACCAACGTACCTCATCGATTCGCGCTACCCTACAGCGAAAGTGTACAACAACCTTTCTCTCCCCCTCTCCCCTTTAAAGATCTCTCTCAATCCTAAAATAAATCCACCTCGATACGTGTACCCCGGAGCTCGTGAAAAATCCTCGATAATCGCGAAAAGCGCAGCGTACATACACGTATACCTATACGACGCACAGTTCGCGCTAAACCCACGGGGAGTACGCACACACACACACACACACACACATACACATACAGACAGACAGGAGCGCGCGCGTGCACAGCTCTCTTGCGCTCCTCGCTTTAGCGCAGCGCGCGCGCTTCTCGGTCAATGAACCTATCGTCGCTTGGTGAACCCAGTTGGTCCACTCTTTCCCCTCCACTCGTGCGCTTAGCTCGCTCTCGCTTGGTTCTCCCCTCCCTCCTCCCTTCCTACTCTTTCTCTCTCCTCTTGCGGCCTCCCCTCCAGCGCCGTGTGATTCTTCACTCGCGCTCCCGCGACGTAACTTTCTTACGTACTGTATTTGAGTGAGAGAGAGAGAGAGAGAGAGAGAGAGAGAGGGAGGGAGGAGTACCTCTTTTTCTCCTCGCGCGACCGCTAATGCCCCCCACCAGGGGGATCATTCCGACTACCCCCCGTTCGCTGCTTTTCTCTCTCTCTTTCTCTCTGCTTCTCTTGCAGTAAATTTGTTTAGGCCGCGTCTGCAGTACGAAGGATATGGGTGCATGTAATTTCACTGATAGAATTTTGTTAGAACCGTGTACGATGGTTCAGTACTTCTGTACTTCTTATGCGCTTTTATTTATTTATTTTTTATTTCATAAGTTTATCACATTATTTGACGAAAGTCATTATTTTCGTTTTGTGATATACTATCGTATTTATTACTCATATAACTATATTTTCTTTATAACATATTTTTGCTTTGTAATTCCCATAGATTTCTATTTGCATAGCTCTAGATGAAAACGCTATTAATAAGTTTATGCATAACAATAGGATAACATACCTCCTTAAACTATTCCGTACAAACCATCTATTGCAAACCCACCTTAAAAATCGTCCCCTCACACAAACGCACGTACAGCCACACAGACGCACAAAGACAAATCCAAACACCATAGGCACTCTCCCTCTTCTAAAACGTTAGGCACTGCCCCCTCTCCTTCCTCCCTACCTCAGTCAGCCGTCTCTCTTATCCTCTCTATCTCTCCCGTCGTTCCCCCGCGCTCTCCGCGCTCGTTTCTATTTCTTCCTTTTATACTTCCGTCTCTCTCTCTCTCTCTCGTTCCCTCTCCAACTGACCATAGAGCCCCTGTATATGTGTGCGATTTCCCTCCTCCTCGTCTCGCTCTCCCCTAGACTCTCTTCGTGCCGAAGCGAGAGATACACATCTCGTCGTCTCGCTCTAAAGAGAGAGAGAGAGAGAGAGAGAGAGAGAGAAAGAAGTGCGCTGCTCTCTCGCCCCTTTCCCCGATCGTCGGCTGGCGGGCTGGCGGGCTGGCACGCGAAGCCAGCCGAGAGAGTTGCAATGCCGTAACACGCCGGCTCTTTACTTACCTCACCAGGTAAGCCGCGCGCGCGCTCGCGCGAGTTTGTACACACGGAGCGCGCACAGACCGCGGACGAGCTGCGCTCCTGCCGCTGCTCCTGCGCTCCTACCTACTACCACTACTCTCTCTCTCTCTATTGCTCTCTTACCCAGTTTGCCAGCTCTCAAATTGTTAAGAGTGAGCCCACCTTATCCGCTCGTTCAGTGATAAAGCCAAATCGTTAATCACCTGCGCGGAGTTGTTCAGTTCGACAAGATCGAGGGAAGATCGGTAACGTGCGCGCGCGGATACATGTGCCGACTTAGACGATCGCGGCTCTAAGCTTCAAGATAAAGCTCGAAAAAGAGAGCCGGCTGTGCTGATAACGCGCGGCCGAGCAACCGAAACAGAGAGAGAGAGAGAGAGAGAAAGAGCGCATAAGCAAAGCGCTGGATATTATTCAGCGAGGCTCGCGAGGGCCCCCAAGAATCCCGTGTACATACAGAAGAGAGAAAAAACCGGTCCCCCGCGCGGACCGCGCGCGCGACCGCCAAAAGGAATATCACCCATGTAAGTGCGCGAGTGACGATCCTCCTCATAATTCCACGTGCCTGCCCTCCCCCCCTGCCGCCTCCCCCCTCACGGCGAGAAAAATAACGCAACTATAACCCTGCCCCCCAAGTGTGTCTCGTTGTGTATACGCGGAATACAGTGCAAGATCGGTAAACACAGAGAAAATCTAGCTGGCTGCTGCCGATATCTCTCGCCAAGTGTGAACGACCAGGGGAAGGCTGCTTGCTTGCGTTCCGGTTTGTGAGCGCGCGCCGGACAGAGAGAGAGAGAGAGAAAGAGAGACGCGTGCACGCACACATAGACTCGCGCACGTGCTGTTTTCATTACGCTCGGCGCCAAGAGCGGATATACGTGTGCGTATGTGCTGCAGCTATACTCGGCGCCTGTTTAGCTGAAACGAGGGATCGGCCGAGAGCTGTTCCTGGATGAGGAGCGCCTGAGTGCTCAGGTAATTATGAGGGAGGACTCGCTGATTGCGAGGGAAGTGAGAGTGGTTAGGTGCGCGGGGCCGGATTAGTGGAGAGCGAGAGAGACGTGGGGTTTTTCGGTTGACGGATGAGACGAGGAATTTTGGGGAGATATACTTGGGCTTGCTGGTGGGGTAAGCGATAACGGTTGGAAATCTGTTTTGATTAGATGAGGAAAACGCTGCGGGAATATCTCTTTTCTTTTTATGTTTGTATTGATAATACAGTGCATTGCTCTATTGCTACTTTCTTTCCTACACACTCTCCGATAATAAAACCGATTCAAATCAAACTCGAGCCGATACTCAAGCTCTAATTAAAACCCATCAAAACAACCGTGCACGCAACTTCTCGAAACTCATCTCTAACTCAAACAGCTCCGTTCCCGCGAAAGAACCGCACTTTTCCAGCACTACTTACACAACGAACCTCCAACGCATGAATAATTAACTTGGCGAACTTCCTTCGACAAATTCATCACACGATCTTTCTCTCTCTCTCTCTCCCAGCGCGTTCCTCGAGTGTGAAGTTACCGTTCCTTTTCAGAAATAGCCACAGTTCCCGTAAAAACCCGCGGAAAAAGCTGCGCTAGCGAGAAGCGGGAAAAATGTAAAATGTATATAAAAGCAGCCGAGCGTTTTTCACGCACTGCGCGCATTTGTATATCGGGCGCGCGCGATCGGAAGCGGACGAATTTTCGATAAGAAGGTGAATGTACGCTCGGCGAGTCGAGGCGCTTATATATTATGTATAGTGGAAGCGAAGAGTAGAAGACAGACGGGCACGCGTTTTGGTGATTTTTTTTTGGGTGACGGTTGACGGGATAGTGATGATGTTGTTTGTGATATAATAGGATCGTGGGAATTGGTTGGGTGGGAGGGAATGTTTTGAAGCACGCGTTCGTGGGGAATAACGAGAAAGTTGAGGTTTGGGTGAGTTTTTAAGCGAACGGGGACCTACGGTTTGTCGGCGTTTGAATTGAATAATGATATCCGGGTGTGCTGTAAGGCGACTTGATAAATTTGGGTTTTGATGGAAATGTTTATGTATGGACGTATTTTCGACGGGCTTTATTATTGGTTTTCTGTCGTGTCGGTTCGTTATACTGTGTTTATTAAAATCGCAATCATATTTTATCCTTGTAAAATCTCTATAAAATTACGTTTATTTCGAATTCGAAAAAAATCAAGCAACAAAAATCGCTATTCCCATTCTGCTAAAAGCGCCTTGAGACACCTCGGAACCGGATTGTTCATTTTTCTCAATCCTCGCATTTTGCTTCTTATTAGAAAAGTTATAAATTTAAACGAGTTTTATTATTGCATACTTATTAAGCAGTAAAACGAAATGCTATTTATAAGCCAAGGCGTGTACCTAGCGCAAAGAGGGATCGAGTATTATTCCATCCATAATAATAAATCTTTCTATGCATTCCATCCTCCACTAAAAAAAACAAAACATTCCCAACCCCCCTTAAAAAAAAGCAACACTTACATCCACAAATCTCTCAGACCAGAATTCGCAACTTATCCCTACCATTCTCGTCTGTTACTACTTAAAACCAGCAAAAACATCGTGCTAACAGTACCTTCAGTCCTATACCCAACTCTCCACGTCTCGGCTTATGCTCTCGTCCCGAGAAAAAGCCTCTCTATTCATTATCGTCATAATCTCGTCGGCGCTGTCTCTCTCTCGCATTATGCTAATCGCGACTGCGATTTTCAATGCCATGAGAAACTCTCCGCGCTCAACAATGACACACTCCAATTAAGCTCTCGCGTCATTTCGCAACGTAACTCGCGAGTGAATCGACGCGCCGGGGGAATTATTTAACAAAGCGGCGAAGCAGCCTCAGTGCTGTATATATACGCGAATAAGAGAAGCAAAGGAAGCGCTCGCGCGAGAGAGAAAGAGAGAGAGAGGGAGAGTAAAAGACGAAGAAGAGAGAGAAAGAGAGGAGGAAGTCAACGTCCGAAGATTACGGCAATGACATTCACTTTTTCTCGCAGGCCTGCGCTTGCCTCCTTCTCGTGTTTCTCTCTCTCTCTCTCTCTCTCTCTCTCTCTCTCTCTCTCTCTCTCTCTCTCTCTTGCTCTCTCCTCGCCCACTCTTTTTTACGAGCAACGTCTTTTTGCAACAAGCGCGGCGAGGAAGAGACTCGAAGGGACACTGCTTTTTTTCCGAGTTGCTGAGGAAGTGTCGATCGCGTCGCCGGGCGATCTAGTGAAATGAGTTTTTAGGCGAACGGTATGCAGTTTTTTGGATAAAGGGAGCTTAGTTATTTTCCTTGCGATGAATGATTTCTTGAATTCGCTCAATAAGATGTATTAGAAAAAAGGCTTGAAACTTGGTCGTCTAAGTTTATGATGGAAAAATAATTTATTAAGATATGTTCGTTTCGCAAATTCGAAATTAAATCATGCATATTAACATTTTTGACAGTTTGTTTCTTCTTTGGACTTTATACTAAACCTTAGTAAATTTTGAGAACAAAAAATTCACATTTGCAATTTTTTTTCTACTCTAAATAATTTCTGGCGTATCAATAAATCCAAAATATACACTTAATTAATAATCAATAATATTAGTAAAAAATAGATATTATAAAATTAGTACTTCATTAACATACGAGCATAAATATTAAAACTATGTGGATCAAAAAACAGTACCATAATAACATTTTTAATATCTCACTTTAAAATTCACCCATACACATTTTTATTTGTTTAACCTAATTATTATTCGACCTAATTGTTTATTACTTCATACCCAAAAATCTCCAGAAATCATCTCAACCAGCCTCACCATTCTCAAAAACCTTCTCACACACCGATTATCACCCTTCCACCAAAAAACTCAGTCCCCATTCCCAATCACGCCATCACTTTCCTGCATCCTCTCAAAAAAACTCCTTCGTACTCTCCCGCCCGATAACCGTCCCCATTTTTATTTATCATTTATCGCTCCTCTCTCTCATTTTTCGTTTCGCTTTGATTATCTCGTTCCAGCGATGGACTTGGCGATAAAGCGCCAAGCGGAAGACGAAGAAGCCGCTGCCGAGGAGGTTGATTGTAGCAGTCGACGCTGCGACGTAACGCGGGGAAAAGTCAAGTAGTGGCCTATAGAGCACTCGAGGAGAGCACAAATGCCGCGCGTCAACGAGAGAATGGGTTGAAAGTATATATACACAGTGATCCAAAGTGTTTTATCCCTCGCGTGAAAAAATAAATAAATAAACGAACCCTCCAGTGACACAGTGTCTAAGGCGCCGATAAAAATAATCTCCCAGTGCGCGTTAAACAAAAAAACCCAGCCTAACAAAGCAAAGAAAACCGGCGCTAGTGCAGACAGGAAGCGTTGACTTGACGTCTCTTTGAGAAAAGTTAGGACGGGCGCGAATGTATCCAAGCGCGTACGATGGACGTGTTCAAGATCGACCAGTCGCTGAGCGCGGGCCTGGGTAGCGCCCCTGCGCCCGACACCCTCACCCCCGAGGTAAGCTTCGACGCGGGCAGCGAGTTCAACCTGAGCTTCTTCGACGGCCCCGAGGAGAACAGCGCCCAGGGCTTCAGCGACGATCCGGGCAGCGTCGGGAGCGCGAGCGCCTCGCCCCCGCCAGGGACGCCGGGCACACTGCCCAGCGCCGTCAATCCGGCCAACAACGGACAGGCTAGTCTGCAGCAGTCTCAGGCCTGCCCCGTGCAGGTGCCCCCGCAGGGCGTCGTTATCAAGCAAGGTTTGACGTTTTTTTTTTTTG
>JAPYZA010007573.1:0-10011 GCA_030522685.1 Eupelmus azureus | reverse complement strand
CGGGCGTAGCAGCGAGCGAACTCCCGCGCGGCCGTGACGTCACGGCCCCTACCGCGCACTCACTCACTCGCCCGTTCCCCTCTGCTCGCGCAGCGAGAGAAATGTATAATATAAAAATTGTAGCATTTTGAAAAATACATCTTTCATTTTTAATAATCTGTAACGGGGATACTGGCGGACCACTGCCTCGCGCGCTCGTGCGCGATACTCCCTCGAAGTGGCTACTGTGGCTGGCGGACATGAACCGCACGTGCTATGGCCACAGCGTTCGATGCCGGTGGCCTCTTACACAACAGGTGGGAGTGACCCACCTGGGAAGCTTATCGAGGGCCTTCCTAGCCAACTCAGTATATGTCTCGAGCAGTGAGGCTGCTCTACACCCGCGGAGGCGGCGGTAATTGCCGACTTGGGACAAGCAAATAAGATGATCGAATAGGGTTCTCTCGTAAATGAATAAGCATAATTTATTTACAGAGAACAAAACGTTTATTGAAAGAAAAGAATGAAATGAAAAGAAAAGCAATAATAATCAAACGGTTAAAATAAGTATTAATGGTTGCGCGCCCTCGCGAAGAGAAATTATACGCGCTCCAGATATTTAATTCCTCGGCACTCGTAGGTGCCGAGGCGAACTCGTGGTCTCTATTTCTTTCTCTCTTACCACAGCGCCGCGCGCGCTTACTCTCTCTCTCTCTCCCTCTCTCTCACTCACTCTCGCGTGTCTGCGTCACTCGCCTATGGCTGCTAGCCGATGTAGCAGCGATCGCACCCGTGCGGCCGTGACGTCACGGCCCCTATCGCGCACACACACACTCTCGCGTGCTCTTCTCGCCCACGTAGCGAGAGGGGGATTATAGCCTCCACTTTTCAGCGGCTGCGAGCCCGTGCTCACGTGCACTCAGCTGTGAAAAGAGAAGTGCCTGCAGGCCTACCTTGTAAATCTAGCCAAGATGGCGTCGCACGCGGGTTATGCCGGCAGTAGATCACGCTGCTCGCCGCTGCTCCGAAACGTCCTTTGCTGAGCTGCTGGAGATCGACAGTGGAGGAGTGGGTGCCCGCAGACGTGAAAAGCGGTTTCCAATGCCATGAAGGGAACGTGTGTTGTGCACTGCGAAAACTCGCGGGAGAGAACGCGCGGTGGAAAGCGGTAGCGATTTCGATGGCCACGTGTTGTGCTCGGCAGATCGGATGTAACTGATGGGCCCGCGTATCGCGAGAGGGGAGCTTCCCCTCCTTCCCGGCGCGCCTCGCGCTGCTGCGATCGCGAGGCTAGCTCGCGCACGCACACCTCTGCTGTCTGTATGTGGAAATTCTCCTACAATCAGCAGAGGTTTATTCTTGCCTCTAGTAGGCTACATCCTCGTTTCAAATATATGGTCAAAATCCAATCGTAAAAAGAAATAACAAAGAAAGATCGATTTTTACAATGCTTTTTTAACCAAATTCAAAAAGTAAATGATTTTTTACAAATAATCATAATATAAAAGTTGTAGGTTTAAAAAAAATACAACTTTTTTATATTATTCACTTTCTCCGAAAAATCATTATAAACAATGTGATAGCAAAAAAAAAAAAAGAAAAAAAACGATAGAACAGCGCAGAAAAAAATACAAAAAGTGAGTTATTTAAAAATCCCTCGAGCAAAACTCGGTTTTACATTTCTATAAGATTCAATTTATCAAAATAAAACTAAAAAACTTTATTGGAAATCATTTCGGAGTACTTAAGGCCAATATTAGAGTCGTTATGAATTTTTCACGAAATCAAAATTTTGCCATAATGTACAAAAAGTTTATTTCTTTTTAATACAAATTCGTCTAATTTAAATTAATTGCTTTGCATCTTGATTTTTCTTGAAAAAATTTGAAGCTTAATTTTAGTGACTATCCTTGAACATCACAAACATAGAACTAGAACATAATAAATCAATTTTGAAATATATATTTATAAATTCACTTATAAATAGGTATATGTTTATTTTAAAAATTGTTATAAATAAATAATTAACAGTGTAAAATATTTTAAATAAAGTTTTTATAAGCTTGTAACAATCAAATTAAAAAGTCCAGATATCAAATCAAAAGATTTTATAATTTTTTTCCAACATATTTTAAAAAATATTAATTAAATTCAAATTATGATATATAATTTCAATATCAACCTTAATATTAATTTTAATATGTATATATAAATAAAAATATCGACTTCTGAAATTAAATTAAACTTATTTATCAGAAATGATTATAAAACAAAATTATTAAATAATAGAATTAAAATTAAATGATTTTGTATACGCATTAAGTCCTTTTCATATGTATAGTATTTGCTGCTGGCTCGGTACTTCCTTCTAAACTTTGATGTCCATAAATCTTTTTGGATAGAAAAACACACTTAAACTGTGATTAGTCGATGGGATACTTGATAATGATAACAGACTCTACATCGTATTTATGCGTTCAAGGAATACTTGCACCCTGGCACGCACAACAAAAAAGTATTAGTTATCTAAGAATAAATAAAAATGCTATTCGAGTCTAATACTAGATAAATATCTGAACACTTCAATAATCATAACAAACATATCTAATTGCGTGCCTAATATGCAAAAACGCAGTTTTTTGCATAAGTCAAACCGCTAGTTATATCATTAAATTAATAGGAAAAGTTCTTCTATTCTGTACATAATGAAATTTTGCTATATGGGGATATCTCTAGAACTTTTAACTTTTGGGAAGACGGTTTTAAAATAATTCATAAGTGTATAATTCAGGTTCCTGAAGTAACACTCACTTCAATAAGGGCTTAAAATACTTATTTCATCGAGTAGAATATGCACACAAATTTTTGCATCGATCGGAAAATCGATATTTAAGATACATAATTTTAAACGTCGATAATGCTTCATTAAGCAGTTTCATCGTTTATTAAATGCCTAATATTTTCATGTAAAATCCTCACGTACCTAAAAAACGATGAAACTGCTTAATGAAGTGTGGCACAACTATTGGGTCGAACTTAAATTGTTGTTTTTATCATATACATTCTGCTATTAAAATTTCAAAACGATCAAAGGTATGGTATTTTTTATACATTCCAAGGAACAGGTGTATGAAACTATAAAAAAAGCATCATTTTCGACGTATAAAATTATGTATCTTAAATACTGATTTTCCGATCGATGCAAAAATCTGTGTGCATATTCTACTCGATGAAATTAGTATTTTAATCCCTTATTGACGTGTGTGCTACTTCAGGAACCTGAATTATAGACTTTTAAATTAGTTTAAAACCGTCTTCCCAAAAGTTAAAAATTCTAGAGATATTCTCATATATTATTTTTGATAATCAAATAACTTTACAATTTGCATAATCGGTAAAAATATTTATTGATTTCTATTAAATGAAGACAATTTGGAGAAACTATTAAAAAAAACACACTGGATTATCTACCGCAAGCTGATGTGGAAAATATACTATTAATAATTATTCTTTTATATTTGTTTACGATACCATACATTTAAAAGTTTTAAAGTACTAAAAAAATAAACCTTTCTATACATACTATATTTCTATACATTGTAATGGTGTCGGATTTATTCCCCACTTACAACGAGTGGTACTTACAACCCACTCGAAGTTTAGTCGTCTACTCTGCCGGTGCTCAGTATGCACAGCTGGATCCTGCTGTACCCGCGGAAGCGGCGGTATTCGGCGTCGGGAGAACAAGGTTCTATCTATTGAATCAAACACGAACACGGGAGTTTAAGTTTACTAAATAAGAGAGCAGTATATTCTGTCGATTAAAAATAACATAAATCTTAAATTACGCTACAAAATCTATGGCGCGCCCGCACCGCGGGAGTAGGCTCGCGGGAAAACGTTTTCTGCGAGGATAAAGCGCGCGCGAAAATGAGACAGACAGGCGACTCTGTCTCACTCTCTTCAACACGATTTCGCGCACGGCGTCCTTCTCACTCTCACTCACACACATACGCAACGTACCGCGCTCAGTATTGCACTGGTAACTGCAGCTGCTCTGCAGGCAGTGCACGCGTCACTCTCACATGCAACGCGACGGTAGATGTTTTAGCTACGACCCTCCACCCCTTTGAAGGGGAGCCGCACAAAGACTAGCGCTAAGCGTCAAAGATAGACGGCCGTGTGCCGGCACACACGTAAACGCAGACGCGAGAAGCCGGCCGGACTTACCTCGTATATTAGGAGTTGTCGCTCTAAAACAGCTGCCGGAAATATCTTTGGACCCTTTGGTAGCATTCGTCGGCAGCTGCACTCGGTCCTTTGGACGTTAGCGTGATGAAAATAATCGTAAAAATTACGTATGTTAATTTAGCGTTCTATGCGCACGTCCTTTATCGCCATATTAACTTGTTTTTCCTTCTCTCTCTCTCGGAAGCCTTCGGCTTCGCTCGGTTAATCCCGGGGGCGAGGAGAGAGAGGAGGGCGTTCAGCAGCGCTCGCGTGTCAATGTCGCGTACACGAGACGGTGCATGCAACCAGCGATCGGTGCGCCAGCACTCTCGCGAGTATCGAGCGGCGCGAAAACAATTCACATTTGCGTCCCGTCACATCCCCCCCTCCACCAGACGCAACGTATTCTTCAGGAATAGGGTGCTCGATACTTAAAAAGACGAGAACACATCTTACCAACGGACCATGGTATCGCTGTTGAAAAGAAATGCGGAATTAAAGGTCTTTACAAAAATACAAGTCGCTTTATTTATAGACAATTACAGACATATCACAATACAGTCCAGAGATGTGTCACCCCTCTGCCGGTCTCCAAGGGCTGCTACCATACCGAGAGGGGTGGTCAAAGTCCTTTTTGGAGATTTTTCCCCTTGGACCCTACTTGCGTAGGAACCACGGGTCTGAGGGGTTATGCCGCTGATAGTCTGGGCAACGGTGATGATCGCTGACTCCCGGGCTGCGGCACACGTAACATCGCTTACGCGATTTACCGCCAGGGAGGACTCCGAAGGTCGCTCCACTTCTGACGTGGTCGCGGAGGTCCCTGCTGCCGAGGCTGCCCTGGCTCGGGCTTATCGGGGGGACTCTTCTTCAGCAGCAAGGAGGCGCTGTCAAGCCTCCTCCTCCACCTTACGGGCCGCCTCTTCAGCTTTCGCTGCAGTCGGCACTTCCTTCTCAGCGGCCCGCACGCGCCGTTGGACTTCCATCTCAGGCGCCCAGGAGGAAGAAAACTCTCGGGCGCATCGGTTGCTCGCGTGGAAATTATCCCACGCGAGGAAGGCAGCTTCTTCAGCGGCTTTTGCCGCCTTGGAGCTCCGGCAAGATTGCCGGAAGAGCTTCTCCACTTGCTCCCATTCTGAGGAAGCAGATGACCTTGCTGGGGCAAGTGGAGAAGGGTCCTCGTGGCTCTCCTTGGCCTCTTCAACAGATGACTACTTCGCAGCCGGAGGTGCAGGCCCTCTCGGCCTGCGGAGGGTGGAGGCAGGCGGTGGAGTAATCTCTGCTTCCCCAGAGACTTCTGCTATCTACTCCGCCTGGGCTGGCTGCAGCAATCTCTCCATTGCTGCAAACAGGCACCTGCATGATGTCCTCCGGTACGAAGGGACGAGTTACCTCCCTGTCGAGGTGGCTGGTAGTTGGCTTGGTTAGCCATAACTCGCGTACGCCGCGGTGAAACGTCACTTGTATCCATCGGTGCAACCCTCTTGGTCGATCCTTGCAGCCTTCCGGTCGGCTGGGGATATTTTCGATCGGGTCGGTCGGCGGAGAATCTTTTTGAGGTTATCGGACGACGATCATGGTGTTTTTCCGGAGATGGCTCTGTTTCCGGGGTGCTTTGCTCGCTTGAGCCTTCGCAGGAGCTCTTGCATGCTCGCTACCTGCGTCATCGGCATTCGCGTCCGAAATAACTGGCGAGTCGCTCGTCGCCTCATACGCATCCCCCGGTGGTTGAGAATTCTCGTCATCTCCAATTACCTCGTCTTCGGGATCTCCACCAGGGATGTACGGCTTTAAATGGCTGACATAAATTGCGTCATCCATCTGGCCGTCGGCGCTCAGCTGATTATACATATTACTTCCGGGCTTCTTCACAATCACATGAGGCCCGGAGAATTTTAACGAATTTAACTTATCTGGTGAAGAGATCTTGAAATACCAACACGTATTCAAATCCACGGATACTCCTCAACAGAGATCAGCAGGTTATGTATGCAGCTACCACTTGCCAGGGTTTCCCGATCGTGCGTTTCCCCATAAGACCAGAGGGAGGGATCTGCTCGACCTTGCACTGCTGGCATATCGAGCAGGCTCGCACGTAGTCTCTTACAGACTCAAATAATCTCGGCCAATAATACAGACGGGCTACGCTGTTGTAGGTGTTTTCCCTGCCTATACGTTCTGCAGTAAGATCATCATAGCATCCCTGCAGGATCTTCCGGCGTTGCTCCGCAGGAACAGCGAGCTTCCATGCATTATCATCTCCTAAAGATCCTTGTAGAAACTCGTCGGGTCGGTACGTTCACAACTGTTCGCCCACGCACTTATAACGTGGGTACTCGTTCGGTTGGTCCTGTACTCTCCGCAACCATTGCTCGTACCATTCATCCTTGATATTTTCTGCCCAAGAAATGGCTCCTATTTCGAGCTCCCGCGAATATTCTTCAAACATTCGGGAGAGGGCGTCAGGCATATAGTGCAACGCTGCTTTGCGGTGTTATACCTCGTAATCATGAACTTGTAACTCCAGAGCCCACCTAGCCAATCTTCCTGTGGGACTCTGGTGGCTGCGGATCCACCGGAGGCTAGAGTGATCCATCGGGCTTGCATGAGTGCGGTCATACAAGACCTCAGGTTTGTTCGTATCTGACGATCCGGCCTAGACGAGCTAGCTTCGCATCGCAAGAGTGCGCTCTGGCGATGTGGAGCCAGGATACGATTTTGCAGAGTGCGCTCTGCGAGATCGCCTCGCTAGGGACTGGCAATTGGAACTACTATTAGTGCTCTAAGTCTTTAGAATGTGCTCTAGAAGACAGAGAGAACTATGCAGTATTCCAATCTGTAAGAAAACTGCCCGCTCGTCGCTGCGCGCCGACCTTAATAGGCCTACTATAGTCTATGAAGCTGTGATCGCGCTTGAGTACGCTTGTTAGCGGTGTGTGTGTGCGTGCGTGCGTGCGTGCGTGCGTGTGTGGGTGTGTGTGTGTGTGTGTGTGTGTGTGTGTGTGTGTGTGTGTGTGTGTGTGTGGGTGTGTGTGGGTGTGTGTGTGTGTGGGTGTGTGTGGGTGTGTGTGTGTATGTGTGCGAAAGTGTAGCGACGGTGAGAGCGCCTAGTGGGGCTCGCGGCGCGAGGCACTAAACGGAGCGCGTTTGATTGTATGTATCGGTTTTGCATAGTGTGTGTAATGTATGTTAACGCGTGCGGCGTATACTGCCGCGTATACTGCCTAGCAAGTCATGCTCGTCTGATATGGCGCGTGCGCTTACGCTTATTTTACTGCTTGCAACGAATGCGCATTCGTAGTACCCTCTACTTTCAGAAACTATTTTAATTTTTTTGTAATTAAGTCAAATAGTAATTATAATAAATATTTTCATTTTCAGATTCTAAAGGTGTTGTACCCCCTTAACTGATGATATCCACATGGAAATTCCAGAGGGAATACCATTAAATCAAGAAATGAGAAAGCGATTTGTTTGGAAATTAAACAAATTACTCTATGAATTGAAAATCAGCTGAAAGAAGTGGAATAGTAAGTTCTCAAGTGTAACGGTCAAGCCTGAATTCAAAACAAACGACATAGATCCTTGCTTGTTTATTAAACGTACCAATACTGATATTATAATAGTAATATTTACATAGATGACATCATAATGGCCAACAGTAACGTTAGAATCTTAGAAGAAACTAGAGATCAGCTGAGCAAAGAATTTACAGTGAAATATTTGAAAGTTCCTAAAGGATTCTTAGGAATTTAGATCATAAAATCTCCGAGCAAACAATAAGTTTTAATCAAACCAAATTTATTAACAGAATCTTAATTAATTTTGGCTTTGAAAAAAGTTGACCAGTGAGCACTCCTAAGAGAACAAATGATGCAATGAGCAGAGAAAGAAAATATAGAGAAGAAAAGAAGTATATCAGAGAATATACCCAGTAGGTAGTATAGAGAAGCCATAGGTTGCCTGCTATACTTAGCTAACTCAACAAGACCAGGTATATCTTATGCAACTAATGTATTGAGTCGCCACCAAGTGAATCTAACAAAAATGGAATGGAACGTAGTGACACGAGTGTTTCAATATCTGTCGGGAACAAAACATTATGTGTTAACTTTAAAAAATAATTCTGATGTTATTCACGTTTACTCTGACGCTAGCCTGTCGGATTGCGAGATTTCCCTCACGACATGTGGATTTGTTTGTGGAACATACGGTTGTTTGGAAGTACTAATTCGTGGAGAACGCACAAGGAACGGAGTGTTGCATTGTCGATTATCAAGCTGAATATGATGCGATGAGCGAGGCATGTCAAGAGCTCATGTCTGTATACAACTCGGTAGAAATAATGATAGGTAAAAAACTCTTTCCTATGACTCTATTGTAAAAATATGTGAACAATATCTTTTGTTAAAGTGAATGGTGGAAATAAATTACGACATATCGTAGAAAGACGAGAAATCTATGTCAAAGTATGTGCTAATGGAAATTACATCCGTATAGAGTGGATTAAATCAAAGTCACAATTAGCCGATATTTTTACTTCATCATTGACAAGAAAATTGCATGATAAATTAATTTTTGAAATTAAATATGTATGAATGAAGAGAATGACGAGGTGGAAGAGTCGTGGGACTAAAGAAAACTAAGCGCAGTCAAGTGAGAGGTAGTGTTGGACGAAAAACCACTTGACCCGCTTGGATCACTCATCGTATCATTTAAATTCGTACGTAATGCTTATATTTATAATTTAACAATATAATTTCGTTGCTCCAATTCGACCTGCGATAACTTCGAACCAGATTAATATTTTTCAATTCTGTTTCGTTTTCTTCTTTCACTATTGTAAGTACATTGAAACCTTGGTTGCTCAAAATTACGATAACTCCGCGATTAATAGCAACAGAAAAATTTTCTGTTAAGTAAAATTAAAGATGTTTTACTTTACTGCAAGTTCTTATGTCTAATAAAAAGACAACATCCAAATAGGAAAGGTACAACGGCATAAAAAAAATGAATTGAAATGAATGGACGCTAAATAAATAAACAGCGATTTATAGGTTAAAAATGGCTATGTCGCTTTTTTAGTTTATTAATCTCAAAAAACTCAAATCGAATAAATCTTAAAGCTTCATACAATAATTAAAAAGTATTATATTTTAATATGAACAATTAATAAGATTACGATAATAACTCAAGTAAGTACACACACACATACACATATATATTATATATATATATAAAGATTTCGCCGCCTCTGCTGCCGTGTTCAAGATTTTTTGTGAACCCCCTTTATCTCCGAAACTAGCCATTATTTCTAGAGAATTTATGATATTTCATCACAATTTTACGTTATTTTACGATATTTTTACGTTAATTTCCTCGATTTGACGTTTTAATTATATTTTTGATTATTTTACATTGCATTCAATATATCTCGGAATTTAGCCGTTATTTTGAGAGGTTTTACGATATTTTGTCACATTTTTACGCTATTTTACGGTATTTTTTCGTGTTTTTTTTTTTGATTTAATGTTGTTTTTATGATATTCAAGATTATTTCATGCTACTCTTTTTTTCTTGGTAGAAATATTCAGCATTTTTTGCTCAACCGTTTGTTAATTTATGGTGAGTTGGTCAATTGTTTGTGTATTGATTACTCAATTAAGATGCTGTTTATATTATAGATTTCGATATTCGTTAGCAGATGTCTAAATTCTTTGGTCAATGCTTATACTATGTACGCATGTTTTTCAATGTAGTTGAAGTTTGGAACGTTCTTCGAACAAATTTCAATTATTGTGT
>JAPYZA010007572.1:0-13374 GCA_030522685.1 Eupelmus azureus | reverse complement strand
TTTCTGGTCAAGAAATGTTAAAATGACACTTATCTAGAAATTCTAGAAATCCTTTGAATAGAATTTCTAGATAAGTGTCATATTAACATTTCTTGACCAGAAATTCTGCCCAGAATCTGGTCAATTTTCCACCAGGGTAATGATATAGGTATTGGTTAACACTCAAAATTGGAATTTAGTTTTATCGTCTAAAGTTGTTAACGTTTAAAGAATTAGTATAATAATGAAGCTTGGTAACGGTGGAATTTTTTTAATGCAAGATTGGTACAAATTTTGATATATTTAAAAATATAAATACTTTTAAGAATTGAAGCTTCTGAAAATTTCTTAAAATGTATATGTTGTATACGTAATTTTCTGGCTTTCAGGATTCTAGAGTTTATATGATTTGAAACTTTGCCAAGCTTAGGAATCATAACTTAAAATAAGATTGATTACTTACTTAAAAATTACTTAAAAATAATTAGAAAATTTAAACATACATAATTCTGACTTGTTTGTTGTAGGAGAAAAAACTAGCTACACTTATTGTAAGTTACATCATTTTTTTAATCTAAATTATTTCGATAATTTAATCTACAAATATGAAACATATTTCCCACATGTTTATAAAAATTCAGTTTTTAATTTAATTTCATAAAATTAAAAATATTTTCAAGATTAATTTGGTCTTCTATTAAAAAAATAATTGTTAAAGATTGATAATTATTTCGAATGATTTTGAGACATGTTATTATAAAATATTATGATTATAATAATTATAACAGGCATCCTATTGAAGCAGTTAGTAGCGGTATTTTCTTATGATCTCCGCTGATGTATGTTAGTCGAGCGAAAAATAATTATCAGCATGGGTCAAGAGAAAATAATGATGGAGCTCAGAGCGAGCGATGACGTCAAAAAAAAAATGTGTAGACGAGGAAGAGTTTGGCCTTCAGAGGGTATACGCGTGATTAAGTGCATTTGTTCGAGGTTTATTGACATCGGGATATAAGAGCCTTATTCGCGCTCGACTGGAACTGATCCACAAGAACAGCCGACGTCGGCTCTTTTTAGACGCCGATGATTATCCGCGAAGTGAGGAAACTCTGCCGTGACGCTCGCTTATTACGCCCCGGTATTTAATATCGAATTACTTCAGTACTCTTTTTGCAAATATTTTAGAGTAATTATTTTCAGCATGATTCCAACTAAATTTCTTTATACTTTGTATTTTAAAAATGATACAATAAAAAATCAAAATCTAAAGCTTGTATTTATAGTGCATGAAGAGATTTTATAGCTATGCACAAAAGAATAATACATCCATTTTACGACTCTCTTCTATCTCGACACCTCAAACCCAAGCCACCTTAAGCTCGCAATCGCAATAACGCACACGCTATTTTGCATTCTAACGCACGCATCAGCTCCTTCAAACATAGCCCCGTAGCAAAGTTGAAAGAGACGCGCTGCACTTGGAGAGAGAAAAAGCGAGATTACTCAGAGGACCAGGTGGTAGGCTCTCTCATGTATGTGGGCGTTCGTCGCATTCACTCCAGTTTTCATAATAAACCCTTCACATGCGGGTGCATTCATTTGCTTATGGGCGCGCTGGGCGGAGTCTGGACCGGGCGAGCTGACCCGCGTGAGAGCCGAATTATACACATATTGTAGGAGGCCGAGCGCCGATGGGAGAGTTTCGAGGACGCGTCGATAAATCCATTAACACGTCGGCTCTGATGGGTAAAAGCGGTTTTCCCCGACGACGCGCCGATGAGGCCGTTAATGGCTCATTTGCATGCGGGATTATTGGTTTTCGCACGCGCGCTAAGAATCTGTCGGGCTTTATTTATGGAGGTGATTACTTTGTTGAATTTTTTCGCCCGGTCGGCTCTTGTAATTTCGAATTTATCGTGATTTGCAGGTGGCGATGGTTTTTAAGCTTATTTTTTTTTTTGCTGTTTTATAAATAGAATTTGAGAATGCAGAAAATTAATATCGTTTTTCATTATGTTCACTTTTGAACTTTTGCATATTTGTCAAAAATAATTTACTATAATTTTGTTTATATCCAACACGATCAGATGAATTATATTTATGTTCGTTAATTAAAAATGCAATAAATAAAAATATAATAATTTTCAATCAATCATTACATTTGCATACCTTTCCGCTAAGGGGTGCTTTTCTCCAGGTAAAACTTCGTTGGTAATGGTTTTAAAGTCACCGCCCTCTGTTGGACGTCGCAGCAACCCTCAATGTACTTTTACCTACCCCATAGCGCTTACCTGTCGCTAACTTGAAGTAGTCTAGCATGAGCGGCAGAAAATCTACAGTTTCCATTTTCGTACAGTCAGATCTATTCATTACATTACGTTGAAAAGGCTTTTATTTTTTCGGAATTTCGTAAATAAATTTTACAGTATTAACAAAAGTTCTGATATATAGGGCAAGTGACTACTTAAAAAAAATACTTTAAGAAATATCTTGTATCATTAATTGATTCATGAGTGAAGTATCGATTAAGCGTCGAGCCGGTTTTGCGGTACTCTTAAGGTTCATTTATATTTCAATGATTGATTAACATCGATCACGGTAAAAATGAAATCCACAAAAAATCGTTTTTATCAAAAAACCCAACAATTCTTTTTTCATACCACTGTAATAAATGTTATCTTCCAACCCAGAAAAAATTTTCCCCTCACATCATACCCAGCTCTATTTTTACTAAAAGACTACACACCATCAAGCCGCAGAACCTTCTGGCACCCTGCGCAGCAACCCTCTCCTCCTCCCATCCTCCTTGCCTTATTGCATCCGCGCTAAGAGCCGAGCTCTCGCAAATAAACAACTAAAGACGGCCGCAGCTCGCTGCAAAAAAAAAAAGCGCAAGTGATGCGCTGATAGCACGCGGCGAGCAAGACACACGTAGTGCAGCTGTCGCATGCGCCGCTGATAACTGCGCTATACGAGAGTGAGAGAGAGAGAGAGAGAGAGAGAGAGCGGCGAGCATAAGGGCTTGACGAGAGAAGTAAGCGGATACGCCGTGCGCGCGAGCTTGGAGAAAGAGAGAAGTCTGTCGGCATTATCTCCTTCATGTACCTATAGCCGTAATGTACACTCGCTTTGCACAAACAACGAGCGTCGCGCGCGCGCGCGGCATATGGCGAGGGCCCCGATGATTTTTCCGCGCGGCGCGCTGTAATTATTCAAAGGATCTAGCCGACCGAGAGACGATGATTACATCCCTTATGCGCGCGGCTTTTAATGCGCGCGTTTTGCGACGCCGAGCTGCTGTGCTCTCGGCGCTTTCTAAACTTGAGCGCGCAGCTGCGAGGCTCGTAAGCGAGAGCGCGTCAATGAGCGAGAGTGAAATGTTTTTAGTTACGAGCGCTGTAAGCTAGGCGACGCGCGCTAGCTCTATGAGCTTTTGCGAGGTCGTTTTAGAGGTACGTTGAGACGTGTTGCTGAATCGAGTCTGTTTTATTGTTTGTTAAGTTACTGAAATGTAAGTATAAATGAAGAATAAAATAATTAAAGAAGCTGATATTATTTTGTTAAAGTTTTTACTTTTTCAAGGATAAGTATCGTATAGCAAATGAATTTTTACATAAGTTTCATGTGTAACTGTGCAGTAATGATCAAATACAGTATACTCTACAATAGTGCAGCAAGCCAATATATGGTTTTTCTATAAGCAAGACAAAATGCTCCTTGGTTAGGTTGTTTAACTAATATTAGAGATGTTTCGGAGAAAAATGTAATTTGTGGATTATTCTTAAAATCAACTTTGAACAATCATGTATTTGACGTTTTATTTGTATCTTTAATGTAACTTAAAACAATTGAATGAATTTCTAATTCAAAGTTGCCTTGAAATATCACATAACTTTGGTATAACTTCACGATTGTCAGCATGCCATAGTTCGATACTTGTGTATAAGTTTTTACTTTGTTCGACTTTTCTTTCTCGCTTCGCTTGCGGGGGAAAAGTCTCACGAGGTAAATAATCAACTTCTATTCCCGTATATAAATGCATTATTTATAAAGCGTCTGTTGTTTCAATTGCATCTTTCTTACATCAAAATTCAAGCTGTCAAAATAATATAAAATGTCGAGTTAACAATTATGCTATTCACGTGGCATTTTCTATATAGTTGACTCATTTTAATTGCACGGATTCTATTGAACCAACATCTGTTAACGAACATTTTTCTTAATTTAGTAAAAATTTTCTCAGTCCTAGTAATATTTTCATCACAAGTCATTATCCACAATTAACAAACACATTTCAATGCTCCCATCGAGAAAACAAAACCAGCAAACGTCTCGCATTCAGCGAGTGTTGACACAACCCAAAGCCCTTCCACGCTCAGCCAAGCCTCTTAAAACCTCTACTACACACATAGCCCAGCGATTTCAAAGGGCTTGCGCTCACAATATATAAAGAGTTCCTCTCTCTCTCCGCTCGGCACCTAAATCACGCTCTCGATGCTCTCTCCGAGCATAACAATGGCCGTCACGCGCATCCATCTTATTAACGGATGTTAATCATGTCTTCAGCGGCGCGCGAGTCGCGAGCTCGGCGACCACCTTGGCGTTGCCCATTGTTCGAACGGGGTGAGGAGGAGGAGGAGGAAGCCACCCCTGCACGCGGATACACACACACGAGGCACGGTTCCGTCTGGCTCTCTCTCTCTCTCGCTGGGGCTTGTAATAAGATACTCGCCATCTTCGTATGTAAATGCCGGCCATTCATTACGCCGGAACCCTCGGCCCACTGAATGATTGGGACCTTCACACGAGACTGCAGGGGAATCCTTTCACGATGTGTATATAAGCGGTTGCTGTGTGTGTTAGGTAGCTGTGACGTGGAGTGCTGGACACTTTGATGATTGCGGATGTGTAATAGGAGTGTGCTCGTGTAATGGATTAACATTTTTACGTTGTACTTTATTCACAGTTTTTTTATTTTTTTATTAAGCCTACCCAAGCTCCTTTTAAACAGATATAATATTAGCTCATTTTATTCACTGTTATTATATTAGTAACTATATTAATGAAGGTAATTGTTGTTTAGTATAAAACTTCAATCCTTTAAGTAATGCTTATATCTGATGGATAAAAAAAAATCCGATAAAAATAGAGAATTCATTGATTTTGCCTTTCACTTTACATCATTAATAGAGAATGATTCCAGCTCATTATTCAACTCTCAATCCATTATTTCATATCCTAATTAAACGCTCAATAACGGCATAATAAGACTAGACCATTAAATCAAGCGAAAATTTATTTTTGGCAAAAGAGCCTTCGTTTAATTATATTTTTGACTGATATTAATGCCTCCCTTTAAAAAAAGAGGCCTCCACTCCGTTAAATGGCTAGTGACTCGGCTCAGGCTCGCTTCCCATCGATCTTTCTGGTAAGGGGCCTATATGACCGGCAGATCGAAAGCCTGCACAATGAGGCGCACGCGCGAATAGTTCGGAGAGATGTTTTATGATGCTGCGAGGAGCTTTGCAGCTGCTCTCGCGGCGCGGCCGGCTATATAACCGACACCCCCGCAACTCAATATTCAAATTAGCGGCCCGGCCAACCTCTCGAGCTGTGATACATTTTTCTTCGCTCGCGCTCGTCTTTTTGCCCTAGCCCTTGCACTGTCTATCTGCCTTTCTTAGAGTTGCGAGTGCATCGGTTGGAATATAGCTTGGCCCGGACGTGCAATCTTGAGGAGCAGAGCTATTTATTTTGGAGGCTGGTAATTTTCTACGAAAACTTTCGTCGTTTTTTATGTGATTTCGTTATAGTCTTATAAATAAAATATCTGATAGTTTTTTGAAAAATGATTAAAGTTTTTTTGAATTTAAAAAAATAGTAAAGCAATGTTTTTATATTGTAAATAATATGGGAAATATTTTAGTTTCATACATGTATTTTAATTCAAAGATTTTTAATATGTAATTCAGAACAAGAGATCCGGAATATTCATGTAAAAATAATTTAACCCGATTGTATTATGTTCCTGTTACATTGTTTATTTTGTTCTATATATCGTAAATACGTTTAAAAACTGCTACGAACAACAGGACTCATGCTTGCACAAACATAATTATAGAAATAAAGTATATCAGAGTACTCAGTATTCAGTCGTCAAACATATTACTGTTCCCATTGAAAAAGCAAAAAAGAATCACCTTTCCCAAAACACCCAAGATTACTCGAGCAATCTAAACGAAGAAAAAAGTATCCCAGAGTAGCCAATAAAAACCCTCCCCAAAAAAGAACAAAAAACCAAAAAAAAGAAGCTAGCGCACGAAGAGCTTAACAAAGTCCGCCTAAACTACCGGCCCCGTGAGCGCCTCCGACCTTCTAGTCAACGCTCACTCTCGCGATGCACACACGTCGCGATCCTCGGGTGTTAAGGCGCGCGTGTGCGCCTGGGTGGTCCTCGGGCTCTGCGCGTGCGAGGATTAATCGCCGGCCCGACGTATAAATTGGAACTGCTCCGAATCCGCGCGCGCGCCTCGGCTTTCACACGAGCGCGGGGGATTACAAATGCCCGCTCTTTCTGCTCCTTAGCGTCATTGTAGATGGATATCTCGTCCTATCCAGCCTCTCTTGCGGACGGATCTCTGCCTCTTGCTGGGACTTTGATAGAGGGTGAGGGACTGAGAGGTTGCGGCCTTAGTCGAGGTATAAGGCGAGAAGCTCGCGGACAGTAGCCGGGCGATCGCATGCATGGCTTATAAGAGGTCGAGTTCAGGTTGTGGGGTGTGCTTTTGCATAGGGTTTTTGTGGTGTTAGAGCGATGAGATTTTTCTGGACTATAGCTTTTGAAAAGATTTTATACTTGAAAAATTATAATTTTTAAATGGAAATTTAAATTTTAAGTGGGAGTAAATCTTTTTTAGCTGTAGTATGTCACTAGGTCAAAAACTATCCGTCTAGACACTATAATGTATAAAATAACACGTAACCAGCCAAACACTCCTTATTTCTCTTAAACATCCAACATCCACAACTTTTAGCAAACCCGCACTTTCGACCATTTCAAATCTGCACCCACCCCCGCAAAAAAGTATCCTCAGCGCAAAATTGTTTTCTCGCAATAACTTTTCACGCGCCATAACGCGCAGCCGCGAGTAAGCGATTCAATCCTAATTAGATAGTAAATATACATCCTCTCCCAATAAAAGCGTCCGCTGCCAGTACTCGGAAACGATTTGCATTTACTGCGCTGGCGTCTCTCGCCGTAAAACCGCGCCGCTACGGGGGCCACTGCAAACACAATAATCGCGCGCACCACGAAATTCAAATTATGATTTTTGACGGCGCTTTACGAGACTCGCCTTTTACGAGCGCGCGCGGAGCGCCTCGATAAAGCAGCCAGCGCCAAATATAGTCGCGCACGAAATTGTCTCGCTGCGTGCGTCCGAGACAGCGAGAGGTTCAAGGGGTGAGAGTTTGTTTGGTGTGGTTGGGCGATCGTTCGGGTTTTACGCGTCAATAAGCTTTGGGAATAGTTATTTTTCGCATGATTTATTTGATGTTTTTATAAGAGTGAACAAAATGTTGCTTTGTGGATTTGGGGACCGAGTGGTGTACGTGTATATAAAAGATTTACGTGCATAACACTTCTAACGTATTTTGTTTAATGCAAGCTCACTGTTAAACACTGATTTATTTACTATTTAAGAAGTAATGAACAAGAACCTATTATACAAATTTCAATCGCAACATTCAAAATTTTTCATTGTCAAAAACACATCAGGCCCATTATATCCACGAATCCGACCATTCACTAAAAAAGCCATTGTAATCTGCAGCACTCCCCAGGCGCATCCTCTCGCAAGCTCTACCTTCCCTCGCCGCGGGAGTGCCTATACACACACCTACCAGAAACTCCGCTCAATATCACAGCCATACACTCAGCGATATAAGCATACAGGGGGGCAAGAATGGCCGCCGCGACACAAGCACTTTACTCGCGCTGTCCGACAAATGACGGCCGTGCGTGTGTGGTCCCAACACCTGCGTGGGTGCGCGCGCCTCGAATATCCGCCAGGCTTCGCGTGGAATTGTAGAAACGCGCGCGTATCGCGAGACTATCTCTGCGGGCCTCGACTCCCAAGATTATCTTCCTTCCGAGGGCTTTTGGAGTAATAGCGGAGGACCGGGCCTGCGACTTCCGGGAGGACGGAGGCTTATCTGAGGGACGCGCCGAGCGCGACGGAGATTGGAAAGGGGATAAGATTGAGTGGCCGGCGCTCTGTGTGTTTTGCTTCCAGGCCGAGATGTACATTGTCGGGAGTGGGAAGTTTTCGGAGTAGATGGACGATAGTTCGGAGGGCTGCTTTTTCACATGGAGATTTCGTATTGTTGGCCGATTGCCTAGTTTCTGGAAGGGTGATGCGCTGGGAGTTGACTTGTGGAGAATTAAAGCTTTTATGTATATTGGGATTTTAATGCCTATTGTGAAAATATCTGAAAATTTATTTGATTAATTTAAAAATCTTTTGAAAAGTTTTCAGTTTAACAAAAACTAATTAGAATGTGAAGGGTGTTTCTTGCATACACATTAGTGCACCCCAATCGACCACTCGTCAATGAAAAAAACAAAATCCCAATAACTTCAGAAGCGCTATCGCACCATCGAACCTAAACTTTATCGCCTTCAACGCAGACCATCGCCGACAAAAAAGGCAATCCCAGAGCAAAGCATCTCCGCTCTTGTCACGCAAAAAGAAGGAGCGATCGAAGGCGCGCCGGCAGAGCCATACTCCTCTCGAGAGGCGCGAGCGCGTCTGGACTCTGTATCTTCTTTCTTCGCGCCGGAGTGTCGGGACGAGACACTCGACGTCGGATGTCGTCCAGGGGCACACGCGCCGACTGTTGGCAGATGAGGATCGGCACACGCTCCGCTCTCGGCTGCCGCTGAACTGCCAGATACGCGGCTCGCCTCCAGCGAAACTGACACGAGCCGCAAGCTGTCTGAACGATTTACTAGGCTGGATTTTTCTCCGGCGGAGTGATGCATGTGGGCATGGGATTTGAGAGTCAAATTGTTCCTTCGGGTAAAGAGATGTATTAAGTTTGCATTGCGTCGGGACGCGTTGTTTTGCTGATCAAGTTAAAGTTTTATGTAGGAGAAAAAGATTTAGGACTTACGGAAAATGTTTTGTAAAATCGTTCAACGGGGATTAAAGTAATGCGCAGCGACACGCTTTTGATTTCAGGCGAAAATTTCGAAACGTTACGTCACGCATAATCCCGGCATTTTAGGCTGAAATCCGATTCATGCTTTATGCAACGTCCCCGAAGATCTAGCATTGGCGACGATTAGCTAATGGGAGTGTCTGGCCCGAGACACTTGACACCTCTCTCTCGCCTAGCATTATAGATTTGGGCCGTGTCTGCCCTCTCGAAACTGCCAACCGAAACTTTTCGAAGCGCGCGCCGGCATCGAGGAGAAAAAAAAGGTAAAGCTCCGAAAACGACACGCGCCGGCGAAAGATCGAAAGCGGGCCACTTACGCCGGGGCGTAAAGGCACATAATGGAAGGACCAAGTCGCTCTTAAGAGCACCCGGAAATCCGCGATTGCCGGGCGAGAGAGAAAAAGAGAGAGCTGCCGTAATGACTTTTCGGACCTTTCAGAAAAGAAGCTTACCAGATTGCGTCTTCGTCGCCACCTCGTCCACTCGGGGAGGAAGTCAAGAGATTTTTCGCGAGTCGCTTTTATATTTGGAGCCGGTCCGCCCGCTCGAGGGCCTACTTCCTTCGGCTGGCCGCTCATTGTGAGCTCTTTTTCGAGAGTGTCGGCAATGGGCGCAAGGAAGTCGACGGAAAGAGCAAATGGTTTTTACGATTTTCTCACGCGTGCGACGAGTGGCTGAGGGCCTCTTGGAAGTGACGAAAATTATTCTTGCGGCTACCGTTCAGTGCCGATAATGCTTCGTTTCGATTATTGAAGGGGGGGAGGGGAAAGTGATTTTGAGGTTTGGTGACCGCGTTTGCCAGGATTGAAAAATTATTTTTTGGGACTCTTTTAACGTCTTTGCAACGTTATTACGTTTTTAAATCATTTCAAAGATTTTTATTATACGCAACTTTGATGCTTCCGTTAAATTTATGTTTCAGAATATTGATGTATAATTGTCTAAAACTTGATTCAGATTAATTTTTGTGCTCACAAAAAATATTTATAAATCCTCATAGGTCCGTATTTCAAAATGCCGAAAAGTTTCGCTCCAAAGAATATAAACGTCGAAAAGTGTGAACGTTTTCACAAAAAATATATATTCTTTTGCCGCAAAAAAAATATAAACCCAGAAAAGATTCAAAAGATTTCCTCGGCAAGTAAACAGTACAAAAGGCTCTGCTTCAGTCGCCCTGTTACAAATCTTCTTTTTACGCTCGCGGAATAAATTTTGAATGCAAAGAGCGTTGAGAGTTTTGAGATTTCCGAGGCTACTATATACAGTCCCGTGTGTTATTTTGAAGAGGAGATAAAGAAGGAGTAGTTGCCCGTACGCTCAGGCACACGAGCCTTTAGAGATATGTATAAAAATGCGAGTAACGAGAAGAATCGGAAAAAAGAGTTATGTTAATGTATTCAAAAGTTTATTGATCTCTGGCCCCTTGTTGTTTGAAGCGACGAATTCACATATTTCAAGTTTATTCCGCCCGCGCGCCAAAAGAGGCAAGACTTCTTATTTTGGCAGTGCTCTTTGTTTGTTTCATGATACCCTTGAAAAAAGCACTAAGCCAAGGATAATATTCTCCTTCGTTTTGCTTATTGAAAAGAATGACTTGCACTATATTTCAAATATCACAAACAATGGAATTTTAATAAATTTGTAATAAAAATTTTTGATAATATAGTTGTGGGTTAAAGTTATTTGATATATTATATAAATGTTAAGCTACTATGCACGTTGTGTTTCTTGTAAATTCTGAAAAACCATTTGAATTTATTGAGGTAAGTTTAGATTGCAATGAACATAAGTACGCCATCTCTTCCCTCAGCGCAATGACTATGGCTAGAGAAGAGTATAAGTACATATCCTTATAAAAATATTTTTCAACTTTTTTCAGCCATAAACGTTACGCTGAGGTAGATAGCTCATTTAGATTTACTGTTGATCTAATAAACTTAATTTAACGACTTAGCTTCAAATACTATTCCTAACCTTACGTAAGGTATATAATGTAGATAATAATTTGGAAAAAGAGAAATTAAGAATTAGCTGAGAAAATGACGAGGCAATAATATTTGAAAGATACTTTATGAACTCTAAGTAGCTTTATTTATCTAGCTTTATGTCGTAAAGAATATGTTAATTTGCTTTATTGAACGCATCATATTTTCACAATTTAGTGAATTTTAATAACAGTTCTTCAAACAATCTAACATTTCATTGAGCAGGGTAATTAATATATTTATGAATACATATATTTGTTTTAAAAGATCAAAATCAATTACTGCAAAGCAAAGCGATAAAACAGCTATGAATTCGTAAATATAATTATGCGGTTGAATTTTTGCACCCGTACAGCAAATATCGATTACGCGAAAACAATTTAACTTTGAATGGTACTGGCATTGTGACCAAGCTGTTAACACGTCTGCGGTCGCGCAGTAGTAGAAACTGTTGACACTAGCTGCATGACGCTTGCTCGCTACATTATTTACTTTATTTCACATGCCCTGCAATGCGGTGTGGCACAACTGCGCTTTGATGAAACATGTGCACGAGTTAAATTACTTTCGTTCGGAGTAAATAATAGATACATGCACCTTTCAATAATTCTCTGTGAATAACTAAAATAGAATAGAAACGATAATGAACTACTAGTTTAATTTAATTAGTATAATTTACTTATAAAAACTAATTAAACAATAAAAATCGTTGCATCTTGTAAGATCAGATCTCCCATCACTACCAGCTCCTCACGAAGCGCAAAACCCAATTATAACACCCAGCCTGATCAGAATTTAGAAAAAGCAGCTTTAACGCCGATAATAAACCCCCCACTGGTCTAACGCACGACGCACCCCTTTTTTACCGACGCAATCGCCTTCTTTACGAGAGCAGCTCGCACGAGCCTCCGGCCAGCTCGCTCCTACCCATCTACATAGACGGACGCATCGTCGTCATCTCGCCTTTATATTGGCACTAAAATCATTTTTACGACTGGAAATTCGCGTGCGGACTCTAACACCGCTCGCGTGCCTGCATCGCCGATCCTTATCTCTCCCACTCTCTCTCCTCGATATCGCTAGATGCTCGCCCAGACCGAGCGAGTTTCTATACGCGCGGACATTAAGCTCGCGCATTGTATTCGCCGGGGCATCTTTTTATATATATCGCCTTTACAACGCCCTCGCCGCCGATGCGCCGATACGATAATGCCGATCGGTATCAAAGCGCACGCCGATATATCCTCGCGGATAGGAGCTGAATTTTACGAGCTCGGCCTCTTCTTTCTCGCGCTGCGGACGATCGGCCGATTTAACGGTCAGTCGAGCGATGGCGATCGGTTTTTTCTTCTTGCGAGAGATACCGAAGTGGGCATGTAAAGTCGATATCGAGGTGCGTCACAGTTTGAGGAGTTGGTTGGGTATTATGGGTTGCGATGGTTCCGGTTGATTTTCGTATGGACTGTAGAGTGGTGGAAGTGTGTTAGTGCGTGAAGCGTACGAGACTGTAATTTTTGTAGTGCGGAGGGAAAGTTATAGAGTGCGTTTGAAAATAAATCGTGGTCTGATTGTTTATAGTCGATTGTTTAACGAGATTTCTAGGCGATAGATTATGTGATATTGTCAGTAATAAATTGTAAAGATAGTAATAAATAATATTTGAATAAATATCTATTTGATGTTTTGCATATCTCAATTCATATGCCGTTTGTTAGGTGCAATGATATATTGTAATAGTTTTTGTTACTTATAAATAATCTGATATTCCTTTATGAAAACATAATTTTTACCTAACAGAAAAAACATGAATTTTTTAAACTAAAAATCCTGAATTCTAAAAAATATTTTTATATAATCAAATTTTTCGATCATTAAAAAGATTGCATCAAAACAGTATATGCACTGACCATCTATAATCATTTACGTAAGTTATGATCCGCGCTCAACGACTGCACCCATGGATAATTTATCCGAAAATAAAATTCCCAAAACGATCTTAAACCTTATCCCTAACCCAAAAAAATCCAACCTTATCCTAAATCTCGTCACCTCGCATCTAAGATACCTTCCCCAGATACTAAACAATTTTCTCGCGATCAACAGGCCAGCCGCAGCACACTCGTTATTATCCAACACCCAAGCCATGCCTCTTCAAAACCTTCTCACCAGCCTTTTACAACCAGCACTC
>JAPYZA010007571.1:0-10013 GCA_030522685.1 Eupelmus azureus | reverse complement strand
GGTTTATCTTTTGGAAAAAATTACAGGAGACGCAAGTGGCGCGTGTAGTCTCGGAGACGGACTTGCAGCGTATTGACAAGCACGCGACATTCGCGAGCCACGCGATGGTCCAGCCTGCCGAGCTACTTGCTCGACTGGTTAATATACTGGGTTACATGCCGCCAGCGACGCAGGACGACGACGAGGTTGGCAGTCCGGAGCCGGTGATGGGCAAGACAGCAGAGAAAGGCGGGGTCCAGGGCTTCAGTGAGAAGGAGATACTCGCCAGCGAGTCTTCGCCCTGGAATTCGGTAGGTTTTTAGAGATGTTTCTTATTAAATTTTTGTTTTTTTTAATGAGAGGAATTATTTTAATTTAAGGCGAGGTTTAATCTAATTAAAATCATTATATCTCACGAAACCACCATTATATTTTACATTCCACTCTGCAATCATAATGACGCTCTTAATAATTAAAAAATTGTATAACAACCCCTTTTTTCTTTTACAGAACCCAGAACCACGCTGGAAGCTAGGCGGCGACGACCTCAAACCCTGCCGATCGCGCGCCACAAGCGAAGTTCGCCTCGACCGTCCCGACCTCTTCCTCCAACCTGACGCAAGTGAATGGACCTGGTCGGGTCCCGCTGCCACCAGCAAGATCCAGGAAATAATGAAGGCCAGGGCGCGCAAGAGCGCACCCCCCGAGGCCAAGGAGGCAGCCACCAAATCTAGATTCTTATCGCTGGGTCTTCCGAAGAGCGGACTGAGCAAGGCACTACTGCCAAGATGGGTTAGGCAGCAGTTGAACGGGGGCAAGAAACCATCGGTCGAGCACTCGATGTCGGTGAACGATGTGGAGGCGAGCGCGGAGGGATTGGATAGGGAGTACGCGTCCCAGCCGCAGACGCCTGGTGGTGAGTTTGAGATTGGGTTCTTTTGGGTTTGGAGAGTGAGGGATGGGGTTTTTTAGTGATTTAAGGGGTACTGTGGGTAGAATGTTTGTAGTTTGTTGAGGCATGGGAATTTTGGAGAACGGTAATCTGGGGTAGTAGATTTCTAGAGTGTTTTGTGTACGATAGTAGTATTTATAAGTTTATTGTTTATACGATTAAAATGTACCCAGGTCATCACCTTCACCCCTTAAACACTCTGCTAACCATAAACTGTCTCCCCCCTTAAAAAACAGGTCGTCACACGGTGATAGGCGGCCCGGAGCGTCGCAACTCCTACTCGCGGCCCTACTTCACTCACACGGGCGGCGAACTATCCGGCAGCAACCTCCTCGAGGAGACGTCCCTCGCAGACTTCCTGCGCGCCCTCACGGCTCTGCACTCGCGCGTCGGCGCAGTACCCGACGAGTACAGTGGCGCCACCGGCCGCAAGGCACCCCAGCGCAAGCTGGGTACTGCCTCTCTGACGCCGCCTAAGCTGCCCAGTCTATTGACCCTGTTCTCGCCGCCGGCCGGCCACAGTCAGAGCCAGCAAAATACCATCAGCGGACCATCAGATTACCAGAGGGGTAGGCGATTCTCGCTGAGGACGGCCGAGAATTCGGGCAACTCGACGCCCATGTACCAAAGGAGAGCGACGCAAGGTGCCCAAGGGATGCCCAGGCCGGTAAGGAGGTTCTCGCTGAGACCGGTTAACACGCCGATCGCTACACCGCCCCATTATTCGTACAGCTCGGTAAGTGGAGCACTGTATCATATTCTGTATGAGTTACGTAGTTGTAATGTTTAGTTGATGTCTGTGGTAGAAGTTGTCCGCATGCTTTACACGACTGTGCACGAATATTTTTTAAATAATCTGCAACCAAAATAGCACGATTTAAAGTATAAGAAACAAAAAGAAAATAAAAATCATATCTCCTTTCTCCCGCAGAGCCGCGAAGACGAGCGGCCGAGTCCGCCACCCTACTCAACCGAGCACTTCGTCCTCGACAACCCCAAGAAGCCGCTGGTACAGCAGGAGGGTGCGCCGGGTGTCTCGTCGCCCGTAGCCGTACCCACTTACACGGGACGGCGATTCTCGCTGAGGCCAGCCCAAATCGGCGTGCCGCCCGCGCCCGCTTCATCATCGGCGACGAGCAGCCATACAGCAGCAGCAGCGGCGACTGCAGCGGCGAAGATGATGGGCCAGCAGCAGCCGGCGAAGGCCATTCCGAGGTGGAAGGCCGGCATGCTGCAAAGGCAGATTAGCCAGAAGCAGATACAGAGGCGAGTCAGGGCGTTCAGTCTCAGCGATGTGCATTCGGAGGAATCGGATCGTAGTATAGGTGAGGAACAGAATTTTGTTCGTTTTTATTTAGTTTTTAGCTTTTGGAAAATATGGTGTGGTTGCGTTTTTAACGTATTGAAGTCGCAATCAATATAAATTATCTGAACTATTATTAAAAATTCGTTTTCCCGAGAACAATGAAAATCAATTACGAAAATACGTTTTGTAAATACACTTTATGATCGTATGCTACTCGGCACCCTTCACTGAACTTGTTAAACTAAGCATATATCACTACTTCTGTATTTAAATTAAATAGTATACCTATTTTCATTTTTTTAATTAATAAAATAAAAAATATGGTTCTTTCAAGTAAAAATAAAAGTAAAACATTTGACAAACTCTAATTTGTACCTAACTACATAATTCAATTATCAAGAATTATTAGCCTCCTTACAATAACTCAATCTTTCCCCAAATTCAAAAGATCACGCCCAATAATTCACCACACCTATCATAAAATCTCTCAATACATTACAGGCATCAGCCCGCTGGCCCTACACGACAACGCCCGTACGATCACCTCAGTGACAGGCCAGAAGCTCGCCTCGAGCGCCCAGAAAACCGTGACCATCGTCTCGCCCGACCTGTCCAGATCCAAGGCGGAATCATACCAACAGCGCTCGTCGGACTACGATCAGTCAGGCACGATGCGACGCAACGCAAATCCATTCGCCTTCAGGCGTTACAACAGCGACATCGAGTCGATATCCTCCAAGAGCTCGAGCCAATCATCCAAGTCGCTCGACAAGGAGGGTGCGCCTGGCCACAAGAGCAGCACCAGCAGCAGCGAGGTGACGTCGCAGAGCAGCAGCAGGAAGAGCTCGGACGACAGCATAGCCGAGCAGAAGACCTGGGGCGCCAGGAGAAAGAGCTACGAGGACGACGACAAGTGGGACTTCCCGCCGAGTGACGATTTTAAGGATGAGAAAGCGGAGGAGGCCAAGCCGCCACCGAGCAACGACGACATCCTCGCCGCTATAGTCAAGGAGTCGGATAAAGTGACCAGAAGGCTGTCCGAGCTGTCGTCGTCAGGCAGTGGAAAAGTCGAATCTGGCGAGTCGAGCGGCGAGGTCAGGCCGAGGAAGGAGTCGACCTCGAGCAGGCGATCGCCCTCGGCTAGTAGGAAGCCGTCGATGGTGTCGATCGAGCCGTGGACTGACTCCAGAAAAAGCTCAACGAGCTCGGCGCCTAGAAGCAGAAAGAGCTCGGCAATCAAAGACCCACCGGACGACAAGACGAGGATAGAAGCTTCCGGCTCGTTGGTCGAGGTCAAGGTGGAGCCGGCTGCGGCTGGTACAGTCGGGCAGGCTCCTCTACCGGAGGTGAGGATCGACGTGCCGGTGAGCGATGACAATACTGGACATTCCTCTGTAGATAAGATGTAGGCGGACGATTTTTTACGATGAAGTATTCCCTCTCTTTTGTATTTCTATATGATTCTAGTATTTTTAGATCTCGCGATTGGGATCTAGCTGGTAACACATGGTATTTAGCGCGAGAGTTTACTGTCTGAGCGATGTTTACAATTATCTCGACAGGAAAATAGAGCAGTGAAAGTTTTGATTACTCTTGATATACTTTTTAATGTATAGATACTTTAAGAGGTGCGTTTTTATAGAAATTTTATCTCGTGACAAGCTGTGTAAGTATATTTTCCGAGAGAGTTGTAGAAAGCGCGAGGAAAACTGACGAGCTGTTAAAACTACTACAAGTAGGTCGGACAATTGCTGTGAAACGGTAAACATTTTTTATCTTTAAAAAAGAATAATGCGGACATACGTTATAGCATGTATAGTTGTAAGGTCCACGATTCCGCGCCAAGTAGGTAGCCATAAGTTTTTCCTCTTGTGACTTTTCGAGGAGCTTAAACGCGAGATGACTCGCAATTTCTTTTACATTTAACATTTATAGTCACGAGAGGAAAATGAAATACCGTAGACGGATGACACTTCCAAGCGTACACTGAATAACGATACTGTGATAGCACTGCGAGCCTTAGTTACTTTAAGCAGTACTCGGAAGGTACGAGTTTTAGTATTTCTTTTTTTTTCAGACTCAGTAATTATTATCTAAGGTTTAGGGTGGCTATTCAATAGGGCATGAGTGTATTGAGAATTTTTAAATGATTTTTGATAAATATTTACTTTTTTAATAACAATTTAATAAATTTTCCTTGAATAAAATTAAAATTTTTGAAAAAAATTTTAAGCAGTTTATAACAATTTAATTGTATAATAGATTATTAAGCAAATAGTCTGTTTTTGAATAGTCACCAGGAAAGTAGAATTCGCCTTGAATATTGTAAATAATTATTATATATACCTGACAAAATGTTCAACATCAATATGTAATTACATAATAAGTATTATACAAATGATAACAAATTTTGTTACAACAAAAGAAGTTTTAATAGCTGAAAAGTATTTATAATTATCTAAATTACAAAATGTAGGAATTTGATATACATGTTGTGAAGATTGGATGCAATAAATTAAATTATATAAAGTAAAAACTTCGCTTATTAGAAAAAAATCCTAATACTCCCTTGCAAGTATACATGATTTTTTTTTCAAAAATCTGCTATAGCTTACTGGTGCATTAAAAAGTGAGCTAATATCTTTGGATTTTTCTCTCAATAGATTCAAAAGTTACTTATTGTACAACCAGTAGCTACGATCATAGGAGCGAGGATACATTGCAAATGTGAACCAGTCCAAGTACGGAAGATAGTTGATAAAAAATGTCGTAGTGCCTCAAGGTCTCTTTTTCTTCTCGCACGGCGAGAAACCTAGGTAAAACTTTTATACAGAGTAGAGAATATCCCATTGTTTGGCATTACTCAAATTGACCTAAGGCGAAAAAAGTTATTTACAGAATGTTTTTTTCAGCCTGTTTGAAATATTTGTTCTATTTCAAATACTTCAGTGTATTTGATACTTTCTACTCGTAAAAAAATTTCACATCAGTCAAGCTGTTTAAGGAGGTTGTCAAATTAGATGCTGTATCTTAATCTTAATGTTTACAGATTAATGAAAAAATTTTATGTAAACATACAGAAATTTTAAAATATTTATATTTACACGCCAACTTAGAGTAAACGTGAAATAACCAATTTGATAACTATTAACTTTCAAATTTATCTGTGGATAGAATAATATTATCGATAATCGGTTGATCAATTTAATGAAATTCTTAAAAATTAAAATCGAATCTCACAATTTTCACAGCCTGTATGCCTTGTTTGTAATTCTGACAACGTCCTCAAAAAAACAGTAAGTTCTTATATTTAATGCTCGTTGGACAAGTCGAAAGTATCCAGCCGTTTCCTCAGTTCTTCAACAAGATTCGCCCTGGGAACCGTTGCTTCTTCTCTCGTTTTCACACTTCTGAGAGTCACCTCACCCCTCTTTATTTCACCCTCGCCGATGATGATAGCCAGCGGAATTCCATATTCTTCGCAGTGTTGCAGCTGGGCAAGAATCTTTGGGCTCTTCTTGTACGACTGCTCGGCTTTAATGTTGTTATCCCAAAGTTCAGTTAAAATGCGCATTCTCTCTTCGTGGAGGTTCTTTTGCGCTGCTGCCACAAAAACTTGGACTTTAGTGGTGCGCGTCTTTTTACCCCGACTGGCGATCGAATTTTCGAGAACGCTGAAAATGCGTTCGATACCAAGAGACATGCCCACGCAAGGAACATTTTTATTCTTCGGGTCGAACATGCCTACGAGGTTGTCGTAGCGGCCACCACCTGCAACGCTGCCTACTCCAACGTTATCGCCTGTTGGATTGAAAAATTATTATTAATTTTTGTATTATGGATTGATGCTTAACTCAAGTTCTACTTATTCTATTTGAAAAAATATTAGTGAAATATCTAAAAAAATTTGAAAATTACAAAATACGTATCCAGAAGCACAGAGAAAAAAATTAAAAATTAATTTTTATTTAAAAAGAAAAAAATAATAAATAGAAATTAATTAACTAATCAACTAATACAATATTTTTATTATAAATTTCTTACCAGTTAATATTGCTTCGAAAATAACGCCTGTGTAGTAATCAAGTCCTCTAGCTAAACTAAGATCGAAAACTATGTTGTCTGTAATTTTATAAAGATCGCAGTATTTCAGTAGAAGATCCATCGAATCAAGTCCTTGCACAGCAGAAGGTTGCTTTACTAAATCAGCATCATTTCTTAATTCTTCAACTAAATTTCTTCCTCCACTTTTCGATACATAGGTGCCTATTCTGTCAGCTATATTTCCATCTAGACCTTTTTCTTCTACCATCTCTTTCCTTACTTCATCCCATGGAGTTTTGTCAAGTTTGTCAACAGCAGAGCATATACTACGGAACTTCTCTTGAGGAACACCACACGTCGCGAATATTCCGTCTAGTAAACATCGGTGGTTTACTTTTATACAAAAAGGTCCTAATTCTAGAGATTTTAGAGCCTCATAAATAATGCGTAGACATTCAGAGTCTGGCAACATTGGATCGTATTGTCCAGCTATGTCAAAATCCTAAAATTGTAATCCATTTATATTAAAATTTGTTCAACAAAAATATATTGAGTTAATTTAATATATTTTATTCTACTTACACATTGATAAAATTCTCTGTATCGTCCTTTTGTCATTGCTGGATTATCCCTTCGATATACTTTGGCAATATGGTACCTCTTAATGTTAGTTATTTTATTCATTGCAAGGTATCTGGCAAAAGGAACAGTCAAATCATATCTCAAAGCAAGAATTTCTCCACCCTGATCTTTCAGATCATATATGAGTTTTGAATCTTCACCATATTTCCCCGTTAACACATCCTAAAAGTAGAACAAATAGAATTAGTATTATATTAGTATCATATATATTATAAGAAGAAATGAAAATTATAATTTCTTACTTTCAATTCGAAAATCGGAGTATCTATGGTTTCAGCACCATGTTTTTCAAAGATGGACACAATCTTGTCCATAACAGAAAGCCGCAAGGCCATTTGTTCAGGGTTATAGTCTCTTGTGCCTTTTGGCGTTTTAAGTAAAAGTTTTTGTGAACCAACATTGTCCTCTCCTAATTGAGCCTTCAGTTCTAGAAGTTTACTAACTTCTTCTTGAATCTGCAAAAAAAGACATTGATTGAATTATACTATAATAATTTTGAAATTAGCTAATAATAACCGACGACATGCTGGTCCATGTACCTGAGGAGTAGCAACCATATTTGAGTAACGACGGGCAGCATGTGCAACATTGGTACGCAACAGGTGTAGCATGATGGAAGAGGGAAGAGAACCGCAACCAGAATGAAAGATAAAATCGCCTTCAATGTTGGTTATTGAACTAAGCGAAACATCAGATAATTCAAGTTAGCAAGCTAGCAAACAACTGCCACAGATTATCAAGATAAATCATGATATGAGTGATAATTCAAATTTTGAATGATGATTAAGTACAAAAAATGTATTTATCATTACTTTAAAATAGATAGTTATAAATATAAGTAATAAATTATTTAAATGATATTTTTTTCAAAATTTAAACTTCTATATAAATAAGAAAAAACAAACATAAAAAAATCTATTTTAAAGTAAATTAAAAGATATTTATTTGTAGATTACAGTTCGATCCAGTTTTAGATATCTGTGGCAGCACTGCAAGCGTGCGCAACTACTGCCTCACCCTTTTATCTTTAGGCACTATATAGATGCCATTGAGTGTGCACACATGGTTCATGGTATATGATTGGTTCACATTAAAACTCAAGTTATGCATAGAACAAAATTAAACATTTCTTGATACGTTTCTCATTAACTTTTATGTACAATTATGTATATCTACAGTACATGGTTCACAATGGTATAGATTTACACAATAGTATATATTATGTTCAATACACAGGGTTGACTTTTAATGTAAGTCAAAGATGTGCCATGTGCCATAGATGCTTGATTTTTGACACCTAGTTAGTATCCTTTAGGCAATCTAAATCATTACTAGAACAGGTAGTAATTTTACTTGCCAGTTCTTTTTTAGGCTGCTTCAATTCAGGGAATGTTGATCTTTCCTCTGAACTGAAGCTTTTTATGTGATCGAACCATCGCTTCAAGTGAGGCCAGTCGCCATAGCCTCCATTTTCGTATGTACTACATAAATTAAAGAATTCTGTATCATTCTTTGATGGGATCCAGCCATTCACATAGCTGTAGTTTGACAGGGCTTGATCAATAGCTCCTAATGATTCTTTAAAGCCCTGAAGGAGAAAACTCTTTCAGTTCTTTACACATATTTGTGTGATTGATTTAATAAATTGAGTAAATATTTGATTGAATTAATAGAATTATAATTGGATTTTTCTAAATAAAAATGATCATATACTACATAAATAAATGTGTCAATTTAAATAGTGCAAAATAAATAGATTTATAAAATGGTCAAAAACAATTTATGTAACAAAAATGAATGCCATATTAATTAATGTAGGATATAATACAACTTTTTTATTTTATTATTGGAAATGACATACTATTTTCTCTTGACAATGATTGTGTGAGTGTTTTTTTCATCATAAGAGATGATGAAATCTAAGACAGCATTGTCCTATATAGTGAGTAATAGGTTCTTGCTATTGCAAATACACTTGAAAGTAAACATTTTATCTGAATTACTCTTTATAAAAAGTAAAGATACTAACACCATATGATTAAAGCCTTTCGAATATTATATAAAAATTAATAATATATTATATAGGTAATAATTAAATTGAAAATTGGAAAAGAATAAATGGTAAAAAGGACAATTTTTATTGAAAATATTTTGAAAATGAATAGAGTTGAAAATATTTATTTAAATGGAATGTCATTTAGATTGTTAAAGTTATAAAAGTAGAAATTAGTAGAAGTGCTATGTGATGCTATGTGATGTAATAAATTGGAGCAAATGGTTTTCAAAATATTAAATACCACATATGAACTAAAAACGAATGTGCATAGCAAAACACAGCATATTTTTCAATCTAAAGAAAAACCAGGGCTTTAAAAACCTCCCAAAACACCACCCACATAATAAACAGCTGCTATAATCCCAAACCTACTAAACCGAATCCGCCACTAATCATCCGAACCCCACTTTCATTAACAAAACGCCCAAAGAAAAACCCCCCAAAAAACCCACGTCTCCCCAACGCAACTCCAAAAATCAACCAACGTTACACAACGACACACTCCACTACAGGCCCAGCTCCAAAATAACGGTTCCCTCCGTCGAACCTTAAAAAAGAGCTCGGCCAAACGACATATAAATCGCAAAGGTGAAAGCAGCCGCGCGCGTCAAATCGCACGCGTGTCTTTCTCTCGCGATAAAAAACCAACCAGTTTCTCCACGTGCTCCCTCGTTGAGTAACCTAAAACCAACTGATATCCCTCTCCCATACGGTCCACCTACCTGTGCCGGATCAGCCTTGGCGCTCTTGAGCTTCCGCACCAGGTCGCCTTGTTCCTTGATCAGCTCCTGCAGGCTTCCCATGACTCTCGCTTTTTAACTATGGTAACCGACTGCAGTATAGGCACTTCTCTCACTGGCTTCGCGGCGAGAAAGTCAATTCCATCCGCGAGGGACGGAAGCCAGCGCGGAGTTCTGCGGCTATGTGTACACGTGAACGAGGCGACTGCGTCGCGTCGACTGGAAAATGAACGTGCGGCTAGAGTTTTAGAGTGGCGCGATTCGCGACTGCCGGCGGCCATGTTGGCTTTGCGT
>JAPYZA010007570.1:0-10014 GCA_030522685.1 Eupelmus azureus | reverse complement strand
TAAAGATAATAAAAATCATATAGTACCTAAGGAAGTTGCTGTTTTTGCTTTACACAAAGACTTCAGTGCACATTGGATTGTATTACCATCATGTAACTCTAGATTATTAAAAAAACATATTTTGAGACAGAATAACTGGTATTAATGATAAATCCTGTACAATAGAATACCTTTATTGAACATTTGTTTTTAATAACAGACAAAACAGAATGAATATAATATTGGTTATCGCACAAAACAAACTTTTCCGATCAACCCTGGTTTTCGGACTGACTGTTTTATTCGCCTTCGCTCGTCTTTTTTCTTTTTCATTTGTTCGTACGTTGTTATAACAAAAGCTGATTTTTACAATCCGATAGACGTCTCCTTTAGCCTTCGTCTACGAGATGGCTCTATGTGCACATTCTCGTTCCGTGCCCCCTTCTTTTATCAACCACTCAGGTGGTTGGGGAAGGAAATTAGGCGACCTCGGACAATTCTATTAATTGCCGTGACGCGACTTACGCAGCGTCAACAACTTATTCCGCTGCGCCGAGACGACTATTTTTGTGCTTTCCTTTATTTTTTTTTCTTTATTTTACTATTTATTTATTTAATTTTAATACAGACGAGCGAGTACGATTACAGAGTTAATAAATCTAAGCTATTTGATAACATTCTCTTCCACCGTACAAAATCTACGGATTTTGTACTTCTACAAATCGCACTATTTTCCTAATTGACCTTTTAAGAATGCCACTAGCGGTTCTTACTTCTACCACCCGCACTTGTCCATCTGAACCAGAAAAAGTACGTGTGATTATACCCCTTTTCCAGCGGTTTCTGTCTAAATCTTCATCTAAAATCAACACAATATCGTCTTTTCTGAGTGGACTTAATTCCTTTTTACGCCATTTTTTCTCGGAAATGAGAGTCGGTAGAAACTTGCGTAACCACCTTTTCCAAAAGGCATCCGCGAAATTTTGACTAATTTTCCACTGCTTTCTAGTACAAAACGATTGAGCCTTCCGAACCTGATTTTGCCTTAAGAAGTTCCAAGTAAAAAGTGGTTCTGTGTTAAAGCTTCTTGGTCGCGTGGGTCTAACGAGACATGCGTAAGAGGTCGAGAATTAATAGTGTGCTCAATTTAAGCTAAGATGGTTATTAATGTTTCCTCTTTAGGAGCTTGCTTCATCAAAACGACTAAAAGAGCAGTTTTTACAGAACGAATCAATCGCTCCCAGGCGCCACCCATATGCGACGCTGTAGGATATTAAATCGCCATTCAATTTTATTTCTCGTTGCAAATTCAACGAGTTTTTCAGTATTGGCTTCTTCAATGGCTTGTTTTAACTTCTTACTCATTCCACGGAAATTTGTTCCATTATCGCAATACGTGATTATCGGCGGCCCCTTTCGCGCTATAAACCGTTTTAAAGCCATTATTGCAGAATCGGTCGTGAGTGAGTGTGCTAGGTCTAAGTGAATAGCTCTTGTCGTTAAACAGGTAAATAAGGCGCACCATCTCTTTTCTCGCCTTCTTCCTATTCTAACTTGTATCGGGCCGAAATAGTCTAGACCGCAGTGTGAACACGGAAATGACTGATACGCGATTCTTGCACGCGGAAGAAGAGCCATTTTTGGCGTTGCTAGATTAGCACGACGCATTCTACAAATTAAGCACTTTGAGACTAAATTGCGTAAACTTTGCCTTAACCCAAGAATATAGAATTTTTTATTTAATTCATTTAACACTGTTTCCGTGCTTACATAATAATATTTTTCATGATAGTGTTTTAATATTAACTTTGTCAAATTTTCTTTCGAATCCAAGATAATTGGTTTGTACGGCTTTTCTGAAAAATTAACCAACCGACCTTCTGCGCATAAAATATCGCACTCATCTATAACGGGATTTAAGGCTACTATTCGGCTGTTTTTTGTAATAGATTTCTTACTTTTAATATCACTTATTTCTTCTCCAAAAGTTAAATATTGACTTGTTTTTATGCAAATTTCTTGGACTAATAAATTAAGTTCAAGAGAAATTTTCTTTATTTTTCTCATAATATTTATCGCGAGAAATATTCGAACTACGACTGATAAAAGCCGAACCCACGACGAAAAACGTGAAAAATCAATTATTGGTATGTACCCAACTACTGCGCATATAACATTTTTTTCAATTCATCACAATCGCTCTTTTCATCAAAATTTATAAAATTTTCTTTCAGCCAATCGGATTCTGAGCTGCGCAAAAATTCTGGACCCTGAAACCACCGGCTATTTTTATTTAATGCATCATTTATTTACGAGTGTATTTTCGTTAATCTCGGCCAAACGATTTGCAACAAAAATTTTAAATACTCGTGGTTCGCGTTGAATCCAACGTAGCACTGTAATTGTATCATACCAGAATACGCGCCATATAATTTTGATATTATGTTCTTCGCTTATAGTTTTCGCTATTCTAGTAGTTAGCACCGCCGCTTGACGCTCTAAACGCGGGATTGATGTTACTTTTAAAGGGGCTACGCGAATTTTGGCCATTATTTGTGATACATGTATAGACTTATCGTTTAGCGTGAACCTCCAATAGGCTACTGCAGCGTATGCTTTCTCGCTTGCATCACTAAATATATGTAGTTCAGCTGAATCTTCCTGTAAATCTTTAACTTGATAACAACGATTGATTCGACATGATTTTACAGACTCTAAATCGCGTAACCATCTGCGACAACATAAAAATTCTTGTTCGTGTAATTCCCCGTCCCAATCTATTCCGCTTAACCACATATCCTACATTAATATACGCGACAAAATCGTAAAAGGCGTCAAAAATCCGAGTAAATGAAATATTGACATGATTATGGCTAGAAATTCTCGTTTCGTTGGTTTTTTATTTCCCTCATATAAATCTTTGTTTATTTTATTCGAATTTACATTAAACGCTAATTGATCTATTAAATTCAACCATTTCACGCCCAATACTTTCTCAGATCCACTATCATTTACATTCATGTTTATCAGCTGTTAAGTATCACTTTTACTTTTTTCGGTAATTAATGCGTCAAAATTACTCGCCCAGCCATGTACTTCCCAATTTGCATTTTTGTTTATTTCGATTACTTGATCGACTCGCTCAGAAGCTTCTTTATACGTTCTACAGCTATCAAGGAAATCATCCATATAACAGTTATTTATTAGACTGTCTACAGTCCCTGGATACTTTTCGGTAAATAAGCTCGCATTTTTGTTTTTAATAAAAAGTGCTGTGCACGGCGAGGATTTCGCTCCAAATAACATAGAGTTCATAAGATATTCTTCTGGCTCTGTTTTCCTATTATCCTCTCTCCAGAGAAATCGTTGCGCGTCTCGATCTTCTTCGCGAATTTTTATTTTAAGGAACATGTCTTTTATGTCTGATTTGATTGCAAAGGTAAATTGTCGAAATCACATAATCACTCCGGGGAGAGATTTTAAAAGATCCGGTCCGGCTAACAAAAGGTCATTTAAACTTGTCGCGCCTGTTTTAGCTGCTGCGTCGAAAACGAGTCTAACTCTACCAGGTTTATTCAAACTTTGAATTCCAAAATGAGGTATAAATCTAATTTTCGAAACCGACGGTCTTTCAGAATCTTCTCATTTCTAAGTAATATAACTCGGCATAATTCGGATCTTTAATTTCAAGTCTGCGCATCGCGGACAGTCGACCATCCGAAAATACGTTATTATCCGACTTCCATAACAGACCTACCTCCCACGCACCGTTAATATATTTGCTAGTTTTTTCTAAGATGTCAAGTGCTTGTCGATCAACGATGTTTAATCTCAAAGAGCTATTCACCCCTATTGCGTCTAACTCAAAATATGATTTTACAAGTTTATTTAATTCTTCATCGCATTTTCATGAATATGGACGATTATTCTTTACTTGTAAATTATTTATTTGAGGAATCGTTTCTACTTTGAATTGGCCATGAATCGACCATCTCAACAAACACTGGGAGGCGAAAAGTTTGTCTCTTATTATTTCTCGATATTGTCGCGTCATAATCAGATTAACGTTATCTTGTTCTATAAGCATGTCAGATGCATCATTAAATGAATTTACTCTAATGCCAGTTTTACTAGTGCATAAATCTATAATATTTTTATTTATACTTTGTGGAGGAATCCCAATGTTATCGACTACTAACACATTTGTTAATGGAAAAACTGTGCTTTCATTCTTTAGTCTTAGGTTAACCTTTTCACTTGACATAATTATTGTTCCGTTATCATCTATACCCTTTAAGGTTATTTTAACACGTGTGCTTTTCGCCCCGATCGGTCTAACTATATTAGAATTAATCACCGTTACCGTTGAACCGCCATCGAGAAAAGCCAATATACGTTTAGAATTATTTAAACCTACTATGATAACTGGAATAAATTTTAAATATGCCTGCGCTAGTCACGTACTTTTGTCTTGATTTTCCATGATGTTTGCATCGAGACTTGCCGTAATTGGTGAATTATTTTTAACTACGTGATTGGTTGTATGTCTCGATGTAAGAGTTCGTGATGATTACGACCGCATTTTTTACATGCATTTTTTTTGCAATTGATACGTAAATGTCCGTTTCCTAAACAATTATAACAAAGCTTACTTGTCTTTGCAACTTGCCAACGCTGAGCAAGCGAAGTTTTAAAAAAATCTCTACAGACATTAGTTGCAGGATTTCTTCTACCGCAATATGCACAACGAGGTCTCTTTTTACGCTGATATGATTCGCTTCAATCTTCGTTTATAATTGTAGAAAATACTGATTTTTGATTTCGAGAATTTTTCGCAGGTCGTTCAATTGTTCCTCGTAATTCCTCACTCGATGACAGTGCAACTATACCCACTGCCAGTGACATTTCAGCCTCTTGAAATGGAAAATTTGCCAACTTTTCTAAATCTGGTTTATTGCGATCCTCATACGCCGCATATCGAATATAGTTGCACATCATTGAATTCGGTAATTTTTTCATAATATTAATAACTAGTTCAGGGCTATATAAATAACCTAAATGACCAAGCGATTTTATGGCAGCCACAGATTTTCTTAAGTTTGTCCCGAATTTTATTAAACTCATTTTTTGCGACTCTAAATTAGGCATATTTTTTAATTCGAATATGACATGCTCGAGAATCAACTTAGTATTTCCAAATCTCATTTCCAATGTTTTAATAATATTGTTCGAACAATTACCGACTGCAAAAAGAGACCTAGTTGCATCGCGCGCATCACCCTGTAATGCTTCAAATAATCGCATAATGTTTTCTCGGTCACTATAACAACCGAGTTCAGTTGACAGATCATAAGCTTGCTTAAACCTAACCCAATCAAATGGATCCCTAGCGAATGTCGGTAAAGATTTTCCAGAATTCATTCGATTTACAAATCTGGAGTCATTATTTAGTATAGAATTCTTTATTTCTTTTAATGCACTTTCAAGTGCATTTGCAATTTTAAGCGCTGCATCATCGCTTGATTTCCTAAATTATAATATGTACTGTGAAAATGATCGCGAGTATTTACAAATTCTGAATCGATACATGAATTATTTACGTCTATATAATTTTCTTCTGCCCGCTCAAAAAACGGTCGTACGTTCTTATACTCTCCTTCAGACGCATAGTCATCATCTACTTGGAGCTCGTTGCATAACTCGAAGTTTGTTGCATTCCAAGGGGCTTCAAAGTGCGCTGCTGATACTCTTGTTGGTGGCGCGTTGAGGTTACTTTGAGTAGACGCTCGAAATAGTGCTGATCTCGCCGTTGAGCCCATGGGTGCCGCGCGAATCCGCGCTGCTAGACCCGTTGATGGTAAACGCGGTACATGCCCTTGTGCCGCCGCTGCTACTGCCACCGATGAACCCTTGGGCAGGACGCGAGTCCGCGCTGTCGCTAGACCTGGTGATCTTAAACGTGGTGCACACCCTTGTGCCACCACTGCTACTGCCGCCGATGAATCTTTGGGCGGGGCACGCGTCCGCGCTGCAGCTGGCCCCGGTGATGGCATACGTTGTGCACGCCCTTGTGCCACCGCTGCTGCTGCCGCCGATGAACCCTTAGGCGGGGCACGCGTCCGCGCTCCCGCTGGCCCCGGTGATGGGAAACGCGGTGCTCGCCCTTGCGCCACCGTCGCTGGTCCCGCTGATGAGCTCCTGAGCGGCGCACGCGTCCGCGTTTTTGGTAGACACGGTATTGGTAAACGTGATGCACGCCCTTGTGCCACGGCTGCTGCTACTACCGCCGCTGGTATCACCTCAGTTGGAGTTGAAAGCTGAGCGCAAACCCGCGCTGCTGCTTGATTAGCGGATACCGTACGTGTCATATGTAGTCTTGCTTTCGTCCCTGACGTGATGGTTGAAGTTGGAAGTGGCACACGAGAGCGTGAAGAACGTGATGCAAGTCCTTCCCCTGGGTAGTCTCCACCTGCGCTAGATTGTGCGAAGAGACGTGCGGACATCGTTCTTATATACTCACGGGCACCCTCGTCTGTTCCTGAAGAAAGCGTACGAAATCGCGAAGCTGGTATTGAAAGAAACGTTTGCTCTTTCCTTCCGCCTGCAGTTGAGGAAGTCGTCTGGTCTTTCGATGATATTTCACCTAGGCTAGACTCTTGCAGTTGTTTTTTGTTAGCCCGCGGTCGTTTCTCCAAAATCGTTTTATTTATCTCTTGATCTGATTTTCTTTTACTCATTTTTGCGATTTAAAAACGTTACAATGTCCCGGGTTTCGGCACCAAAAATATTAATGGTAAATCCAGTACTTAATTAATGAATTATCCCGCTTTATCTCCAAAACTAGCCTTTATTTTGAGAGGTTTTACGTTATTTTTCCACTTTTGTACGTTATTTTTCGATATTTTTACGATATTTTCCTCGATTTGACGTTGTTTTCTCGATATTTTGCGATATTTCTGCTTAATTATTAACCGATATTTCGAGTGGTTTTATGTTATTTTTCAGCCCTCCGGGAGCAAAACTGGCTTTCCTATGCTTGTCAAGCGAGCGCAAAGTAGCACATTCCCGCCCTAGGGCGCAAAATTGGCGCATGCGAAAAAGTGTACTCAATGTTATTTGATTTCAAAAATTCTGTAAATTCTGCACTTTGAAACTGCGGACCGCCGTCTGTAACACAGTGTATCGGTAACCTAAATCGAACAAAAAGTGTTTTAAATTCTTTGATCAACCTTTTCGCATCGGTATTATTTTTGCAATTTATAATTTCAACTTTATTATAATCAAGTTTCTCGCAAGTTTCCTCTCGGTTAATTAAAAAAAAATTGCTTTCGTTCGTTTCGTCGCAATATTCATCAGCTGCGGTAATATTCTTTCCGCTTTCAGTCACTCTTGGTTTAGAAGCTTTCTTCTCATCTTTTCTACCGCACTTACATATTCTAGATAAATGTGCTTTTAGTTTACATGTATTACATACGTAGTCTCTAAACCGGCACTCGCGGCTAATGTGGTTCTGCTTACCGCAACAATAACACACTACTCCACTCCTTGATGAACCCGCTGGCCTTTGCTGCTGCTGCTGCTGCTGCTGCTGCTGCTGAGTTAGGTCTTATCTACCCCCGCGTTGTTCACTCTGCCTCTTTTGTTGTTGCTATTTCTCCGTCATTGCCACGGTTGCTTCGATTCGCCTTGCAATGAGTACACTTCCTTTTTCAGGTTCTTCTTGTCCAATGCATTGCTTGAAGTTGCCGCATTTTTCACAGCTGCTTCGCGTGACGCTGCTATCTCTACTGCCTTTTCAAGTGTTAAGGTTTACTCTTCAAACAATTTTATTTTTGTATCTTTGTCACTCAAGCCGCACACTAACTGATCCCTAATCGCGACGTCTAACTTGTCGAAGTTGCAGTTAAGAGCAAGTTTTTTCAATCTCGCCTCGAAATCGATGATCGATTCGTTGTGATCCTGCTTTGCTGTGTGGAACGTTCAACGTTCCATTACCTCAGATGGCTTCGGCTTCAAATGCTCCGATATCGTTTTCATATTTTCTTCGTCTTTTCCTTTCATGATTTTCTTCAGGACGATGAACTGTTTCAGGAGTGGTTGTGCATCATTGCACAGGCAAATAACTAATGTTGCTACTTTCACCTTTTCGCCTGTTATACCCTTCGTTATAAAATAACAGTCCAGTTTTTCTTCAAACAGCTCCTAGTCATCGTCCATTTGAAATTTGAGTTTTGAATCAGCCACGTTGCTGTTGTCTGATTCTATATCGCTCGTTGAATTTGAATCTCTTTGGTCACTTACGTTATAGTCTTTGTTTTCCTTTACTTGCTGTATTGGTTCGTGTATTGAAGCACTCGCCGTTTAAGCCGTCGCTCCTGTTTTTGAATTTTAGGATTTGGACTCGTTCGAATTTCTTTTCAAATCTGAGTCTTCACTTTCTTTTATAATTTTTCTCATCAATTCACGTAAATTATTATATTTATCGTCTTTATCGAATGTCACTTTTCTCTTTCTTAACTCCTCGATTATCTCATTTTTATTGAAATTCCGTATCCAACCCGTTCATTGTCGACTCGACATTAGTCTATTAATTGGTTAAGCGTGAACTTGCTGAACGCGTGTTTAGCATAGTCCCTTTCAACTATACCCTATCAGTTTTCTCGCACATACGTAAATGCACCTTCCTACATTATGCAACCCTTTAGATTGAGACACGTGTTCCGTTTCTAACGCGATACTTTCTTTGCCTGCGCGAATTCTTTGTTTTTTTCCTCGTCGCCAGTTGTTACATATCGACACAAATAATAAATATTACTCGGGGAGGATGTGTAGCAATAAAGGAACCATAGCACTTTAGTGAATAAATGATATATTTATTAATAATAGTAAGGAGCGACAGTACATCGTCGGAGGCTCTGTGTCCGACCAGCGTCGGCACGTAACTGTTCATGAATCGATCAATTCGACGCTACTGCTGGAGCTACTTTTATCGGTTGTACTACCGATGACAAATATATCACAATAATTATAATAACTATTCCGATACTATCAACATTAAAATGATAAAATTTTTGCATTTTTGAAAGATTATATAGTAGTACAATCGATACATCTAGAAAAACATATTTACTTTGAAGGACTGACAAAGTGATCAGGAAGTATTGGATAAAGTAACAGCTTGATAATCGAAAATTCCGAGTTCAGTCCCTAGTCAGGTCAAAAAAAAAAAAAATTAAAAAATATTAATAAAACGCTTTTTTTTAATTTTTTTATGTATATTTATTTAGTATATGTTATAATTATAAGGACACTGATTATAATTTGTAAATATTCTTTTAAAAATTATGAAATTACAAGATTATGACATGTTTCCATATGTTTTTCATTTAATTTAAATTACAAACTGTTTTTCTCTAACATAAAATTTTCTAAATTTTAAGTGCTGCTATAAGTGGAAATAGAAAATGCACATAATGTACGAAAATGTGTATAAATGCATATTAATGCGCGAATTGAGACCGCTTTATAATCTCAGGTGTATAAAAGTGATGACTCAGGAGAAATGCAGAGCCGTACGGTAAGTAGACGAAAAAAAAATCAGCGAGAATCGAATCTAGACGATAGCGCATTTTCACCTTTTCTATAATTAAATCCTAATAATAAAAACCGTAACAATAATTCTAATGTACATATGTGTACATTCATACATGTTTATGTACATTTTAAAAATAAACTCAAAAGTGATGATTCCTTATTAAAATCTGTACACATATTTGTACATTTTTGTATGCATGTATATAGTTTTGCACATTTCCTTATGTTTTTGCACACTTGTACACATTTATAAATATATCGTAAATTTATATGTATTTCGATAATTTACTATTTAAGGCGTCTGCGGAGGTTAGGATAGATTCTATTTCGTAGTTTACAAAGTACGCTTTTATTTTGCAAAATTTTTAGAATTTTTCTATCTTCCACCATTCTTTCAAGCCAGCAGAATGGTGGAAAACTTAAATATCCAAGGAATTGTGT
>JAPYZA010007569.1:0-13620 GCA_030522685.1 Eupelmus azureus | reverse complement strand
TTTTTTATACTGTCATATTTTATATTTTACCACAAAATTTTATGTTCATATTGCTTATTAAAAAAACAAATTCTAAAACTAAAAGTAGCTCCAGATGAATCCTCATAAAATTCTTATAATCTATAAACATGATCTTCTGGAACTTTGAAACAGATTTTTATACATGTATGGCGTACTCGAAATCTTTTTATTAGTGTACTAAAATTAAGAGCTTCCAAGAAACCTATTCACGCAAGAAGATTTATATTGCTATGAAAAAAATTCCTGAAATTCAGCTGTTCCAAGTGAAAATATTTCAACTCGGTTATAGCCAATGTACATAGACATTTCAATATACATATCTTTTAAATATTTTTAAAAAATTTTGATGAATTAAAAATTATTTATAAGGTATATGTTAGGTCATTGGCAACATTTTTATACAATTTCTATTATAAAATATTAGATAAAACAATTAATTTGTTTTATTGTTGAATAATTTTTATAGAAGAAATATAACAGCCGAAAATAATTCAGGTCTGAAAAAGTTAAGGAAACTGATAATTTTTGATAACGGTAATTTAATCAATTTATTCGATTATTATAATTTAAATATTATTTCTATTGATAAGAATCCAGATGTTTCTTTACGAGATGATTTATTGTAATAATACAATAGCTAAAATATTATCTAAAATAAAAATGTACATAAAATTTAAATTTCTTAATTAGACATCATTTATAACAACTGTTTATCATATTTATTTTAAAAACTTAATAACTCTTTAATAGTTCGTCCCCGCTAAAAAAAACACTCCCTAAACTTCAAGTCACCAGATCGATTTACTCTATTTTTAAGAAAAGCCATCCTCCTGCTCGCATAAAATCCTACTGACGTCATCCTCCCTATCTCAAACCAACTCCCAGCCATTATGCAAAAGCCGAATCAATCCCCCAGCTCTAAAGCACCCATTCCCCGAAACAATTTAGACCAAACTACTAGATAACATCACTCTCGCATCTCAAACAGCTATCCCTAACCATAAATAAACCAACCAGACCAAACCAACAAAACGCACCCACCTCCCCCAAAAACCAAAAAAAAAAACTAAAACAGTCCCTCATTCATTTTGCAGAAGGTCGATCGTCAGCAGCGCAGAATCCAAAGATGCCCAGCGAGTAACCCAGCAAAATCTCCGGCCGTAAAATGTGCTGCTACGTGATCGTGACGGGGCGCAGCCTCGTCTGGACGCTGCTCTCGCTCGCGGCGTTTATGGCGGTTTTATCGGGCGTCATCACTCCCAGATGGCTGGTGGGCCCGCCGAAGACGATAGACACCGGTGAGCTGCCTAAGCACGCGAGCTTCGATAAGGCCACTTATACCCATGGGTTCTTTTATAGCCCTTTTCTCGGCTTGGATCTAAATGTGGAGTGGATGGGAGAGATATGGTGATTGTGGCTTGCTTGGAGAGGATGGGTTATTTCTGGGGGGATGGAGATGATTGGTGAATGATGACGGCTGAATGCGTGTTTATTTATGAATGACGGGAGATGCTGGTATGGGTGATGCTATTGTACGGGGCTACTGTGCGTTGATGGTTTATGATGATTAATGGGGATTTTTAGAGGTTGGGCTGGTTTGTTTGTGTTATGGGAGTTTTTGTGTGGGGTTGGTATTTAAATTTGTATTTTTTTTAGAGTTTTAATAGCGCGCGGTGGTTACGTTGTCGTATATCTCGCGTTTACGCTATGGGTGGCGGGAACGTGATAGGCCTATTTTACTGTCAAAGTGATCTTTATGCCTATAGAACGTACATGCAACCTTTATCCGAAGGAGCGTACTGTAAATTTTAAAGGAACTTATCGTAAATAATCGCTGGTGACGATATGCGCTTTCTTCTTAAACAGCAAACATTACACACCATCACCTATAAATTACACATTTTAAAAAAGCTCTACTTAAAAGTTCAATAACCAAGTGTAAGCACCGCTGACACTTCCGCACATACCGAAAACTTCTTCATTCCCACACCAATCCACCAGCTCGCCGTACTTCCTCGAACGCAAACCCGAATCAATCATATCATTCCGTGAATCTTTCAGCGAACGGCACGGAGCTGTACACGCCGACGATGGGCATCTACAACCGCTGCACGCGGCTCTTCGGACGCAACCACTGCGGCAACTTCAACGTGGACGGATTCGCCACCGAGCCGTCCGTCTTTCCCAACTGCTGGAAGGCCTCGCTGTTTTTCATGAGTTTCGGCCTGGCAGTTATGGGCTGCACCGTTCTAGCCGCGCTGCTGGGCTGCTGTGTTCAGAGCGTCGGTCGCAAGAGTATATTTAATCTGGCTGGGGTCGCCCAGGCTATCGCTGGTGAGGCTTTTTCATTTTTGGGGTGGTTGAGTTTTTAGAAGTTTAGATTTTTAATTATGTATGTTTTGATTGACCTTGAAAAGCTTTGTGTTTGAAAATGAAAATTTAACGCCAGGTCACACAACTGGATTAAATGGCAAACGACAAATAATAAACTTCGATTAACATAAGGATCTTAAACAATTTATACGGAATACCGTGACTAAAGTGAATAATATTTTAAATGCAACGTCGAAGACAAAACGTACTCTGTATTAAACAGTATCATATGGGCGACCAAACAATGATAAATAAAATGTTTAATAATAAATATCAATGTAAAATTTTTCGTTAAAAAAAGCAATTACAAGTTTTAATAACAAAGGGAACAACTTTGATTTATGAAAATAACTTACTTATTTAATGATTTGTTTTTTCTTATGAAATTCACGTATTTTTATTCCAATTTAACATGCTATAGAGACGGTCTTGTAACATCTGAATGGTTGTCTTAATTAAGACAATAAGTTTATTCATGAGGGTTAATAAAATCTTATTTAATATCTTAAATTAGTACCCCGACGAGAATAAAGTCAAGTTCAGATATGAACAATTTAAAATTAAATTGCTTTAATATTGTTATCACATCATTTAATTGAGCTTTATAATAGTACTCTATCTAAAAAAACCTCATTACTTTCAGGAATCCTATATTTACTTGGGATGATTTTGTACACCGCTGGCTGGGGAGCAGAAAGAGTACAAAGAATTTGCGGTTCGGAGGCGGACGCCTTTTATCCTGCTAACTGCTCCTTGGGTGAAAAATTATTCATTACATCAATTTAGCTCTAATTATCACTTATTTTTATAAAATGTTACAGCATTATACTATATATGATGAGCGATTCTGTTGATATAAATCTGCTCCAAATTAATATAATTATTTTGTTTTTTATTTCACTTGCAAAAATCTTTAATTTAATAGTATGAACAACTGACGTTGAAAAATATTGAAAATTATTTACAGTAACGCTACGAAGGGTAAAGTTGACAATAAATTTAGAATAAACGCTTTTTGCCACATTAAAAAGAATATTTATAAATGTATAACATCGGGTTTAAAAAAGATTTTAATTTTCAATTAAATGATTATTTCAATTATTGTATGCTTTGCCTAATTATTTAAATCAAATAAATTATATTATACTCGTTAAAAATCCATCCTCACATCTCGTCATTCTTCCACATAATCCTAATAAAACGAACAATTACAGGCTGGGCGTTCTACAGTGCAGTTTTCGGTGTGACGCTGACATTCGCCTGTGCGATCTTTAGCGGCCAGGCCGAGAAGTCGACGGCGAGCGATAAAGTCCAGGAGCAGCTGAACGAAGGCAAGAATCTCATATGCCTTGTCTGAATTAAGCGAACGATATAACGAGGCAAGGCACGAAAGAGAGCAGATGAACCATGACGAATAGCGCGCGAGCTTTTTCGTTAAGTTATACAATGAGAACCACCACTCGGCCCATTCCTAGAATGAATTCCAAGTGCCATCTATAGATATACGTATAGTTTGCAAAGCTAATACACATTTCATCACACTCTACGAATTCGTGATTTATACGCATCACACATGTACGTATTATTTTAAGAATCTCATGATAGATGTACTCAACAAGTGATTGTACTGTATTTCCGAGTATTATAAGTTACCTGTAAACGTGTTTTTTATGTAAATTTTGTACGTTTAATAAATATTATATTATAAAAGGTAAAATTTCAACAGTTTTGTTAATTAAAAATTCTTCGGGTTTTACATGTGAATTCTAAATAAAACTTTAAAGTCGAAGTTTATGATTATTATTTGAGATTATTTTTATCATAACCGTGAAAACATACATAAGCGCGAGTGATGAGCTAGTTAATAGACATACATCATAATTTAAAAAAAAAATAGGATTTCTAGATAAAATTATTTCTGAAATTCATGAGTTCTAAAAAAAAAAATAATTTCTTTTTATAAAAATACTATAATAAAGTAAATATTTGGCTTCTTATTTAAATTATTTATATAAACTCTTATTAATAACTTATTTTAAAATTATAAAATTTTTATTAGATATATGTGACGTGTATAAAAAATTTTATATTTAAGTTTATTCTATATTTAACAAGATTATACAAATTTTTATTGTGCATTTTAAGGATATTTTAAATATTATCAAACGGAATAAGGAAATTTTATAAGGGCAAGAAGATAACCGTACACATTTGGTTAATGCCGATCGAAAATTTATTACAAATATGTCTTAGATACTATCTTACAAAGAATTTATCGCGCATTGTGATCTTGTGTTTTAACGAGATCTAGCATTCTCTTTATTATTTTAAATAAATAAATATTTTATTCGTTAATGAGTCAAAGTACCAAAAGTTAAAAAATAATTTTTGATAAATTCGTGCTCGACCATTGTTTTAGTCTGCAAGAGCAAATTGTATATGATAATAAAACATGATTTGTAAAACAAAATTTGCTCAATTTTTATTAGAAACAATATCAAGTGTCAGCTAAGAATACCGCACCAGATGCCTTAATATAAAACTATACGAAAAATCTGAGCATAAATTACTACTGAAAAGATAACAGATAAAAAAGGAGAGTAAATGTGAAGAAAAAAATTGAAAACCTAATCCGAAAACTAGCAAAAAATAATGTGTTTGTTTCCTATTATTTTCCTGCTTGTTTTATATACAATTTTAAAACTCATTCGCACATTCGCACACTGGTCGAGGTCAAATAATCTGTACTCGATACTTTTTACATGCATAATTCTATAATAGTCTGTAGATTTTCAATATTAAGACATGTTTTTCACTTTGTAACTAAAAAACAATAAACGTATATCTCCTAAGGAGATGGCATAAAATAACTCGCAATTCTTTCTATCACCAAATTTTAAATGAGTATTAATAAATTTCAATATGACTGAGTAAAAAAGTAAGAATCTTGTCATATCTACAAATTATTTCTAAAACGTTTTACAATCAATGCCGGCGGTTATTTATATAATAAAAATAATATTAATAGGAATTCATCCAAGTTGACAACCCAAACAAAAACAAAGCTCTAATGCAGTTGTCAAATGCCTATGGAATGAATATTTACAATTACAATGCACCAGAGTTTTTCACATGATTTGTCGTCTTGGACGAACAAATGGTTCCTCATTCCAAGTTTTTCCAGTCTTTCACGCCATCATTTATACACGTATATATAAATATCTGAATCAATAAATTAATGCCACATTTGAGTAGTCAAAAAACTGTTTGTAATATTACAAGATTGTTTTCCCAATAAAAACAGGGGGGAAAAAATACACTTTAGTAAAAAAGAGCTTTTGTTCCATATCGCAGTGTAGTTTGATTCGACCAAATGTAGAACGGCGTTTTAATATATCAAAAATATTTACATCCGTGATTTTATTTTTGTCTTATTATTATGACAACTGTCGAAAAAAAATTTCTATAAAAATTGTTAAAATTTTCTGGTCAATTACTTTTTGCCTAATAGATCGATGTCTTGCGAAGCTTAATGTTAATATCATTGCTGCAAGATTTTACAATTCAATTTTGTTTAAGCCGATTAAAATCGCACCTACAACGGTTTGCCTACCTTTAATAATATATTTTCAAATTCTTATTGAATCCTTAGTTAAAAGTAACCAAGAAAAAATAAGTATTTGAAAATTGACTCATTTGATTCTTTTAAATGATTCTCAAAAAGTCAATTTGAAAACAGTCCTACTGCATAGAGGCCTTGAATTCTGAAAGTGCTTATTTATGTTACGTTTCGGGAACAAAAATTTCCACGTTGTCTGACTTGTTAGCATTTGATCGCATAGCGCGTCTTCTTTCTTCAATTAGCTGCCGACGAGTTTTTTCTCTCGCTTCGCGAGCTTTACGGGCGGCTTCGGTATCCGCAGTTGACTTGCTTTTTGAAGCTGGAGTTTGGCGTCGTTTTGTAGCAGTTCCATTGTGCGGAGTCATTGATACTGATTTTTGTTCTGGTAGAACCTACGGATAAACAATCAAAGAATTAAATACAAATATGTTTAATATTTAATTTCTTTACATTAATTCTTTAGATTAATTTTAAAGTATTGCCATTGATATTACCTCTTGCCATTGCGACTTTCTTGAACGATCAATTTGTTCAAATAAATCGTTGACTTGAACAACTTGCAACATAACCATATCCCAAAATCCTGCGAGATCCTCACTAGTCGTCGGAAATTCCTCACCAGGCACTTGATTCTACAAATTAATATTTTATGTTTAAATTAAACTACTCAATAAACTACTTTGGCTGACTTATAAGTGAAAAGAGTACTAACGATGTTTTTCTGACAAAGACCCTCGAATTGTTTCATTTTTTGTGATGCCAACAACCTTGCTTTTCCGGCAGCAGATCTTATTTTGCCAGCAGCTTCTTCGGGGAGAGCTGAGGCTCCAGTCTCAGAAAGCTCCTTTTCTACCGATTCTGCCAATACAATGAGCCGATTTCTCTCTTTATCCAGTAACTAGAAATGAATATTATTTTTAACTTAAATGTTTGAATTCATTAAAAATCAACGGTTTAAATAATTTTGATGATTTAATACGTACGCTCATAAAGTAGTGACCATCTTTCTCTTGAGCTTTCTTCGGTGTCTCAGCTCCTTGTTTTGGAATATTTGTCAAACTTGCGCTAGGTTCTAGTACGGGTAACACAACTTTTGGAGCAGCGGGTTGCTGATCCGTAAGGCTTGTAACACTAGCAGACATTTTTGAATCGATCATTGCATTGTTGTTTTCCTGCTTTATTGGACTTGCTTTTGATTCTTTGGCATCGTTCTTTGCAGGCGAAACTGAAATCCTGAAGAAATAAATAAAGAAATTAAAATTAGATTCTATCAGAAATATAGTAAAAGCATAGCTTACTTGAAAACATCACGACATATATTCTGTCTTCATAACATACTTAATTTTGTAAATTTATGTAAAGCTGTAATACCAATCTAATTTTCACTGACAAAAAAGCTGGCTCTTTATAATTTGTACACTATGTTAACCAGATATTTTTGTATAACTGTATATGTATTATACTAATAATTTTGAATCTATATATTTTTAATTATTTTCCATTATTTCAACACGCTTCTAATTTCAAGAAAGTTAAATCCAGCACTAAATAGAACCCCAAACATAAAACTCTTACCTCTTCAAAGGTTTTATTATCTGTTCGCTGCCATCGGTGGGCCTCCGCGGGCTGACTACCGGCAGCTGGGCGCGGAACTCAGGTCTGAGATGCCGGAGCACGGGCAGGCTCTTGAGCGACTCCTCGACGCTCGTCTCGTCTACAGAGGTATTGTTATTGTTACTAGATTTGTCGGAGGCATTGCTCAAGTCCAGCTTGGTGTTGCTGCTACGCTTAAAGAAGAAGCCCTGGGCTAGTGCACCTGGTCCGTAGAGGCGCTCGACGCGCTGCTGGATAAACGACTTCTCGCTGCTCGTCGACGAGTTGAGCTGGCCGTGGTGCTGATCCAGGTCTGAGGAGCCGTTCAGTATGCTCGTCTCGGTGTACGAAGTGTGCGAAACTGAAAACAAACAAGGTTGAAGATAATGCGGAGATCGATGCGAGGAGACGATTAGATATAGATTAAGATCGACAAACAGCGCGGATGAGATTTATGGATACAATGTTTTGGAAGTTAGTGGTATTTTTGGGTGTTACGTTTTTATTGTTAAAACTATTTTGACGTACTGTTTTTAAAAAAGATTATTTTTATCTCCATTTTTATATCAATTTTTTGAATCTTTGATAATGCAATTATTGATTTAAAAATCGTTCTTTCATTTTACAATATTATAACTGTAAAGTTATATCAAAAACTTAAACATACTTATTGTATTTAAGTTTAATATGAAAAAATAATCTACCGTAATTCGTAAATCGTTTCTATAGTAATAAAGCATTGGAAGTTTTATTATCGCAGTAATAATTTTTTGATTTCTCCTATGTTTTCCATATACAACTAAAGTAAAACATTTCATTTTAAACTGTTCGCTAGGTATGTGATATTCACAAAACAAATAAATCATCAAAAATAAATTCTCTCAAAAAACATTACTTTAAAATCTCACAACTCTTCAATGCCAATACAAAAAAGCATCCCGCCACCGCCAAAAACTTCTTCAAACAAAAAAAAAACAATCCTCACCGCTGACATGGTGCGCTGACTTTGGCGATGAGCTGGAGACGGTCGAGTTGAAGGACCTGTTCTGCTGATTGTAGGCGGCGATGCGCGCGCCCACGGGGCTCTGCCGCTTGTTCGGCGAGCTCGCGCGTATCGGGCTCAGCTGGGAGTCCGGGAAGCCGCCGATCATCGTGCCCCTGTCCACCTCGGAGTAGCCCTGGTGGCAGCTGCTGATCTCCCGGTGATGGTGGTGATGCGACAGGTAGCTCTCGATCTTGCACTTGTCGCGCACTGCGCCGTTGGCGAAGCCATTGTGGTGGCGCTCCATCGCTAGCGGCGAGATCGACTGGCTCTTCGAGGCCTGCTGGTTCTGCGAGGTCGGTGCGAGCGTCTCGTTGGATCTGTGGGTGAAGGGAGAGCGATTAATATTGGTGATGTTGAGTTTTGATTGTTGTTAAGGTTAAATTAGGCACGTTTGGGTGCAGCTGTTTTTTTGGTATTTAAAATAGTACGTGATTTAGCGAGATTTAATGTGGATTGGAAATGGAGGAAAAAGGATTGAATAGATAACGGTATGATGCAATTCTCGAGTAACTAGGAAAACGTAAGTATAATAATTACGAACGATTTGAAAAGTATTATTATATAAATTTAAAAACAAAGGCCTTTAAACATTGGGTGAAACTTGCTTTATCACGCATCTTCAAAGATACATATCTAATGCCTTTTTATGTAATTAACATTAGAATTAGAGAATAGTGAAAGTTACTTTTAACCGCTCGCTTTTAACTGATAAAGTATAATTTTGCAAATTTTATAACTATTACAAAACAATTAAACAATTTAATATTAATACCTGGAGATCTAAATAAGCATTACATTTTAATATTGTTGTTAAAGTAAGAAATAAATTTAATTTAATCCAATTAAAATTGTCCATTTTAAAAAATCTTTTTTCAAGCTTTTATAAGAGCATTAGCAAAAAATATGAATTCAAGCAGGTTTCTCGTTTTTAGTCAAAAAAGGCTAACTCCGTTTCTCTTTCCTGTTTTGTGAAAACCGCACAGCAACTAGAAAGTAAATTCAACGTAATTCGCGTAGTTTTTCAAACGCAAAATTCAGTTTCACCACTGTCCCACATTCACCACTAGCCACCCAGTCCTACCCATGACCAAACAAACAAAACAACATAACTAAAAAATTCCCAATAAAATCAATCCATCCCATACGAAACTAAATTTTCACTACCGTCCCACATTACTCCCACCATCCCGAGCTCATCACTCAATCATAAACAAACACAGCGACAAACTAGCACAAGCCATCTCAAAAAAATCATCGGCAACCTTTCACAAAACAACCTCACACGCACCTGCTCCTCTCACCAAACAGAAAAATCTCAACTCTCACCTGAAACCGGCCGGACTGGTGTCGCGGGTGATGAGCCTGGCGCCGGGGCTGCTGTCCCTCGACCTGAAGCCCTCGCGCAGCTTGCTGTCGTAGCGCGTGATGCCGCTGTAGCCGCTGATGCTGCAGGCCAGGCCCAGGTAGCTCGGCTTCTTCGACGTCGTCAGCTGCTGGCTGTCTGTCTCGTCGCTGGGGCCGCCGGCCTGATGCCCATTGCTCACCAGCGGCGTGGCCGCCTCCTCCGGCTCTTTATCTGGATCCTCGGCGCTGATTATGCGGATCGTCGGCTCGACGCTGGCCGATGCTGGCTCGTTGCCGTTGCACGAGAGGGCGAGACTGTGCAGGGTCTTCTCGGACAGGGAGCCGGCGTTCACCTCTGAAATTGCGGGGAGATTAGTTAGTTGGGTTGGATTTATCGCTGGGTTAATTGTGGAGATGAGGTAGTTGTGAGCGGAGGAGGTTGATTTGTGGGAGAGGGAAGCTGGGGTCGTTAGGCGAGGCGAAGGGATTATTTCAATTTGCGCTGACGAGTGGACCCTTTGAGACGGGTTGGTTGCGTTTAAAGATAAAATAGTGGTGGGTTTGAGAAAGAAATTCAATACTTTTGAACAGCATCTTTGGAGTCGCACGAGTAAGACGAGACGTAATTTATACAGATCAACGATAAACAACTTCAAAACATAGCAATATTCGAAGATTTTTATCACAAGTATCGATCCACTAGGTCCAAATCTGGAAAATCTAACAAGCGCAGGCGTCGGATATAGAATTTCTCCAGCACTCTGTTCTTGACACCAGTTCGAACCTTTATAACTCAATGGCAAACTATTAACTGGCTCTCAGAGTCTCAGTAGGACGACGCACTCTGGGGTCGGAGGGGGGAGCTTTACTGCTTTTCACAAAAGCCGACCGTTCGAGGCTCTGCTATTACAGAAAATTATAAGCTATTTATGAAAATTCCGAGAAAATAAGATTTAACGCCAAACTTGACCCGACAAGTTTCGTTGTGAGTTGACTTTAAATGTCCTCGGTTGGCTCAGTGGTAATAATTCACGGCTGTTATGCTGGAATTGTAATTTACCTATTTTTACACCCTCGTGTTCTGGGGAACTGGAGCGTTATTTTATGATTTCTTTTTATTATTTAAAATAATAATATTCTCGATAATTATATTGTCAATATAATGTATGGTAATGTAAAGTTTGAAATTTCTTAATTTGTGCATAGTGTATATTTTAATATTAAGACAGAGCGATCAAAATACCAGACAGCGGAAACGGATGCTAAATATTTTGGAGCCGGCGTTTGAAGTCACCGCATCAAATTAACTTCAAACGCTTTCTCCAACGTTAAAGAAGTAGCTGCACCTTTTTCTTATACTAGATATTTTTAGAAAAAATGGTTCTTTAAATTTTAAGAATTATTTATAAAATTTACCTTTCTTAAGGACTTTTATATTGAGTCATATTACATTACTAATCTCTTTATCGGCAAGTTTCGTAACAATTATTTTACTACATTCTACTCAAAATTCAAATTAAACAGTAGGAATTTCCTGCAATAAAACGTTCATCGCACCCAATCAAACCAGTACCATCAACAATCATTACGCCAGCTCCCAAACACCTACCGAAACCGAACCAAACATAACCCGCGATCATCAAACAAATCAACCGACCGACAACACCATCACTTCGTTACGAAAGCCGGCACTTTCCATTGTCTTACAAAAGAAGGGCCCAGCCGTCTACTACATCCCAGCATCGAAATCAATTCACAGCCGCCTCGGCCAAATAACTCACGACTCTCAAACTATATAATCGGCCGATCCTCAAAATTGCCCTCACGACTCTTCATTATCCAGCTCTCCGAAACAAACGATATACCTACACAACAATTCCACCGCAGCGAAAGCCGCGCACATCTGCACTCTTGGAATTCCGCTCGAGGTGCTTATGATGCACGTGCGCTCTCCGGGCTCGTTTTAGCGACACTTGCAGCAGCGGCTCGCGGCGAAAGACGAGAGAAAGAGAGAAAAAAGAGGGGGGGGGCTTCTCTTTTATCCCTGAAAGGCGGGTTAAGAAGCGGCCGATAAGAGCGAAGCGTAGCTCGCGCGTGTATATATAAATTCCAGAGGAAAGAGGAATTCCTTTTAAAAATGTCACTCTCCGCGCCGCGCGGCCGAGAATAGCGCTCGAACTTCCCCCCTTGAAAGTGTGTATGTGCAGGGTTCGGTGCATGGGCTTTTCACGAGGACTGTTAACTTTTCTCTCTCTCTTGCGGGAGAGTAGTGCGACCTTCTCTCTCTCTTTCTGTCTCTGGGCTTATTTAGCTCGTACGGAGAATGGAAATTCTTCTGCTCGTTTTCTGTCTGTCGCTTGAATAGAGCGGGCGTTATTTATAATTTTCGGTTAAAGGCTATTACTGGAAGAGCTGGGTGATTGCGGTGTATCTTGGTGTTAAGGTCTTGCAAAACTTTTAAAACTGTATAGGTATTATTGTACTTTAGTATAGCGCGAACTAGCAAACAATACGAGTAAATAATATGTTTAACGCGGTTTTATCACAAATGAAAATTTCTTTTAATTATAACAATAAATTTACATTAATTCCAGCAAGTTAATCTTTGCTCACTTTACTCGATCGCACTCCATCCTCCTCTATCGGCATTTACCAAGAGCCTAATTATCCATCAACGCGCAAAACCGATCCCAACGGAACAGCCTCGACAAAAGGCGCACTCGACACAGCCCTAATAACACCAGCAATCAGCACAATAAGCCAAATATCCGCCGTATCGATTTCTCCGCCATCAAAAGCAGATATACACATCCCGCGCACAACGCCGCATCCATCCCAGCAGCCAATCCGCATTATAACTCACTCCACCGCTTAGAAACCACAAGGCTACATATACTCACTCTTTCCCTCGCACCCCGCACAGCTATACCGTCCTCAAAAAATAAAGCAAGAAACACACGCACACCAGCTGCGCGTATATTAAATATCGTAGAAAAAGTAACGAGCGTACCTGGGGCCTATATTTTTCACTCGCGGGCAGGAAGACGACTGATCGGCGCGGCAGAGGCGAGCTGATTCATCGGGAGGAAGAGGAGGACTATAGGCGACGTTCGGCTAGCTCCCTGCGCGCACGCGCTCCGCCGGAGGAATAAGGGGGGAATCGGAAGGAATATAGAGAGAGAGAGCCGAGGCAGGCGACAGTCGGCAGATAGGAGAGAGAGAGGAGAGAGCTGAGAATAGCTCGCGCGTTTTTCCTAGTCACGTAGCAGTGATCTGAGATGTTTATCGCTTGTTTGGGGCGGATTATGCGAGAGAGGAGGGATTGGGATTCGAAAGTTGAATGGCGATCGGAGTGAAATTTTAATTTGGATGGGGACAGGTGCATATACTTTGCTGATGTAATTGCTGATAGGGGGATGAAGATCGGATGCTAGATGTAAAGTCAATCTTGTCTTACGTTAAATTGTTGTATTTCTATCTTAACATGGAGTTTATGGGTTGGATTGTACGAGGGATTGAAACACTATTGCGACAGTTGTTGTTAATCGTTTGGCGTAACGATTGAAAGTAACAGAATTTCAGGCAGAGTTAAGAACTCGAGATCAATGATAATAGAGCGCGC
>JAPYZA010007568.1:0-10015 GCA_030522685.1 Eupelmus azureus | reverse complement strand
CGCCACTCGGACGCAAGAAATAGATGAGTACGATGGTAGAGAAGTAGGAGCACAGTATTAGAGAAGTAAACTCACCGCTAGAGAGAGAGAGAGAGAGCGCGTGAGAGAGAGAGAGAGAGAGAGAGAGAGAGAGAGACAAAGAGTGACTTGCTAATAATTACCGCGGCGCGGGAGTACCTCCCGGATCACCAAAGCCGGTAAACGTGTGCGCGCGCTATACAGATAGTTGCATATCACGCACCCGAATACGCTACCATCTGCTTTCGATTCACATATGATTTTCAGGGGAACTCTCGATGCTCGCGTCTTCCTCTCTACGGGACATGAGAGCGTAAAGAGAGAGAGTGAGAGAGAGAGAGAGAGAGATAGGCAGAGAGATTGATTGACTGATATGACTTTATTTCGGCCTTGGGGTAGGATCCCCACTGGCCACAATGCAAAATATACAGCTAAAACATAATAATAACATATTAAAATAACGCAATAACAAGGTGTGGTATTACAAGCAAAACAAGAAGTGTACAAGCAGCAATAATTATTAGAAAAGAAAAATAAAATGAACATATGATGAAAAAGAAAACAAAAAAAAGTTCTTGAGATAATTGTCAGTAATCTTGAAAACAAAAAAGGAAAAAAAAATTAAAGGTGCACTACACTGGATCACTTTATTTCTTCTACGATGATGCCCTCTCGGATCGGCTTCGTTGGCACATCCTCTTGAATGAGGGAAAGCTGCCCATGGTAAATTCTGCGGCTCCATACTGGTTCAGTATTCTAGTAGCAGACCAGACAAATGACTTGCGCCACGGCGCAGTTCTGGCCGTGAGCTCGTAAAGCGTCCTGGCTGACGGACGTGAATAGGCTCTAACGACGCCCTTCTCAGTAATCACGATGAATCTTTCTGCTAGGTATGGTGGCGAGTAATTGGCCAGCAATTTGTACGCCAGCGTCGCGAGCAGGTATTCGCGGCGGAGCTTGGGAGAGAGCCAGTCAAGCTTCAGTCGGTGCGGCGTAATATGGTCTCGCCATCTAACATTGCCCACCACAAATCACAACGCGGCCGACGAGCATCCAATGCGTCTGAATTTGACGAGCAAAAGATCGTACGCAACAAGGTCGAAGGCCTTGCTGAAATCAAAGAAGACGGTAGCTGTAATCTTTCTCTCATCGATCGCCTGCCTGATGTCGTCGGTGAGCCTCAGAAGTGAGGTCTGCGTACTGTGGAACCTTCAGAAGCCGGACTGGCAGGGCGAGATAATGACGTGCTCCAGTAGGTACTAGTGCAGCTGGCCATACATCAGCCTCTCCAGGACCTTCGACAGCTCGGGCAGCATCGCAATAGGCCTCGTGTCGCTCAGGCCGGACATCGAAGATTTCTTCGCTATGGGCGAGGTCAGTGCCTTTTTCCAATCGGACGGGATCGTGCTCGTGGCCAGGGAGTTGTTGAAAACAATGGCTATTTGGTCTGCGAGCTCCGGAGGGACGAGCGTCAAGACGTCACTGGAGATGCCATCATTACCCTCAGATCTGGACGACACGTTGTGCAAGACGGACAGTACCATATCTCCTGTGACCGGTTTGAGGACAAATTCCGGACGTTTCAGATCGCTGAGGGCCAAGGATTGCGCCTCCGCAAGGTCACTTGAAGACAGCGATGCCTTCCCAGGCCCCACGAGTTCAGAATGCGTCATCTGCTCTTATGGTCGGGTGACTCAGTTATGCTGGAGCAAATGTAGTGGTTCTTTGCAGAATCCAGCTTATTGCGGACCGAGGCCCTGATGTCCCTAAATTTTGCCAGTACTAAGCAAGTGCCAGTTAATTTGGCAAATCTATAGGCCTTGTCTCTCAGCTTCATTTGCAGGCGAAGGTCAGAACCGACCCAGGGTTTTTTCTTTGCTGAGAGAGAGATCTCTTTACGCGGGGCAAGGTCGTCCAGTGCAGAGGTGAGCGCAACAGTGAGCAGACGAGCAGCACAATTAGGGTCCGAGGCCTCCAGTAGAGCGTCGTTGAATTGTGCGAGTGTGTGTCTAAAACTACTATTTACAGCATTAAAATTAGGTGACTTAAAACTAGTGAAAAGTTCCGCGAACTCCGGCGAGAGAACAGCAACGTCGCCCAGGTTCCCTGAATTATGCGGGCTGCTTGAGGCAAGCACACCAGCCTCCTCCAGGAGCTTCTTGATTATGCTTTCTCTGTTTATTTTCTTGGCGTTTCTTCTGAAAATCTTCTTGGTGGTGTGCGGTGGTTTCGCAATTCTGTAGGACAGCGTGATTGAATCATGAACTGCTGCAAAGGGCGAATGCGATTTGCTATACTGCACGATTGAGTCAGGAAGCTTGACAATGTACAAATCGAACCATGTGTGCGAAATCCTAAACTCAGAGAGGACATAATGAGTGGGCTCAGATTCTACAAGGTTGAAAGTTTAAGGTCCTGCAGGGTTTCGCGAAAATATTGAGAGGCATCAGACGTTAAGGCCATATTAATGTTAAAATCGTCTGTGATAACTACGTGCCAAAAAAGTGGTAGGCAGGTCGGCACCTGGACGTCGATAGACTACGGTGAAAAGAAGTTTTTCCGAGGCAGTGGAAATTTCCAATATAATAAATTCAGGCATGTTGTGGGGGTCTGAATGCCTGAGAAGCTTGGAACTGAGAGAGATCCTGACAAACACATTGACGCCTCCTCCGCCCTTATCAAGTCGATCGAGCCTTATTAAATCGTAGCCGATCAGAGCGTATACCGAATCGCTTTGATAGGCTCCAAGAAAAGTTTCTGTCACGGCCAGAACGTCAGGACGACTGATTACCGATTCAGCCTCCAGTAAGTTGAAATTGGCCGAAAAGCGATTAATATTAATATGAAAGATTAATAAATTATTGATAGAAGAAGTACAAGAACAAACATTAGTTAGAAGCAGAGTATTCGGTGGAAGAAGCGTGGCATCAACGCTCACGCAGCCCTGAGGGCTTCACTCATTGGTAGTATTCATTTGGAGAGACTTCTTCTCTCGAGCAGATCGAAGTTCCTCAATGACCTTGTGGAGCACAGCCGAGGAGCTGACCGCAGTTGAAGGCCCATCTTTATCACGACGAATGAAAATGAGAGAGTTTTTTACCTGAGACCTTAGAAAATTGTTGTCTTTACAGAGTACTGCAGCCTCTCTGTGAAGTTCATAGATGGGCTTGAGCCACAGTGGCCTCTCGAAGAGCTTGGTAGTACCACCAATACCAAACAGCGTGCCGCAGCCAATCTCGGCCAGTTTGTGAGGTCTCGCAACGAGCTTGTCGCATGCTATGTGCGTGGTGAACTGCGCCACCAAGCCGCGCGCACTCACGCTTCCATACGCTCCCGCATTACCCGTTCGTTTCGGCTGCCAGGCTCTACACAGAAAAATAAAGTTGGTCAGTTGTGGCAAATCGAGGATGCCGAAAATCTTCTCCAAGAGCTGCTCATCCGATAAGGCAAGTGAGGCCGGGATGCCAGTGATGAGCACTTCCAATTCGTCGCTCAGCGCGCGGTTTAGCACGGCCTGGTCTAAGCCAGCTAAATGTGATTTAATGTCTGTTAATTCGTGATTTAAGTTGGTGACGTTGGTTGCGAGTGTGGACTCGGCTGATGCCACCGTGGACTCGAATGTGGAGACACGCTTCGCCAGTTCACCGATCGCAGCAGATTGCTCGCCAATTGCCTTCGACTGCACCCGGTTCGCGTGATTCATACTCTCGGCGAAGCTGGCAAATTTATCTTTGAAATCTAAAAACCATTTCGGCGCCTCTGAACCCACGCAATCCGTCGCGCCATGGCCGTATCCTCGCTGCTTGGAGACAGAGCGCGCGGAGAGGTGGGCGAGCCGCTTTGGAGTAGGCTCGGTGAACAGCGTTGCTTAGCAACGGGTTACCAAGATGGCCGAGTAGGCGAGGCTCGGCGCTTACGCAAACGTGGTGCTACGGGCTGCTGAGTGGAAGTGGGCGTGTCCGTCGCGCGAACGGCAATCACCTCCGTCTTCGAATCGTCAGCCGTAAGAGCTGGCGAAGGCAAGCGCGGTACACAGCAGACTATAGATCGAGACGATAGGAACCACTCAGCCGGGCACCAATCGAGATGTATTAGGCGACTGCAGTTTCGACACTGAACGCAAATTAGGCATGTTATCATCTGGTAGTCAGCCCTGAAACACAGAGTACAGTCTGTCCAGCAGGTGATCGGTGTGTCTGCAATCGGTAAGGCAGGAGGTATTACCGCTTCGCAGAATTGGGCATGCGCGGTGCGAGAGTCGTGACTCGCACTTTTGATTAGCTTGCTGGGCTAACCTCAAAAAAAGCCAAAAATTTTATGCGCAACACAGCACCAGCACTCGCACTAAAAATCCCGATTAATGTCACAGTTTGTGCGCCAAACTACACCACACTGCCCGGACCGAAACTTAATAAACGAGCACTGAAAGACGAGCTCGATGCCGCTGAACCTTTACTCCCAGAGAGAGAGAGAGAGAGAGAGAGAGAGAGAGAGAGAGAGAGAGAGAGAGAGAGAGAGAAAGGGAAAGCCACCTAAGCATAGAAAATTCAACGATTGATGAAAATCTGTAAAAGTTTAATGTTTTAGACGTAAAAATTGTAATGTTAAACTGCAGGCTTGCATAAGAATTAAGTGACGGCTACTATATCGTTGCCACATGTAGATTTCGCTCTGCAGACAGTGAGCTGCACGGAATGGACTAAACCTTTCGCAAAGATATGTCGGTTATAGATAAATGAGTACACTTACGTTGCAAGGCACACAAGTCTAGCGTTCTGATAGTAGAGAGAGAGAGAGAGAAAAAGAGAGAGAGAGACAAAGAGTGACTTGCTAATAATTACCGCGGTGCGGCAGCACCTCCCGGATCACCAAAGCCGGTAAACGTGTGTGCGCGCTATACAGACAGTGGCATAGCACGCACCCGAATACGCTACCATGTGCTTTTGATTCACATATGATTTTCAGGGGAACTCTCTATGCTCACGTTTGCCGCTCTACGGGACACGAGAGGATAAAGAGAGAGAAAGAGATTTGATTTGATTTTTCTTTATTTCGCCTTTAGGTAGAACCCTGTCTGGTGCCAAAAATATATAAATAGAATAATAATGAACATATTAATAAATTTACAAAATTTGCAATCAGGTATTATCTCTTACGCTGTACTGATACCCAACCTAGAGCCAGCCGATACAGAGTGACGTGAGCATTATAGGCGAGATTGCCGAATACATTTTTGACGCAAGCATTTGTAGCAGTCTGGAGCTTTTTATTGTGAGTTTTATCGACATCATGATAGACTCCAGCCGCATAATCAAGTCTTGGAAAAACGAAGCTCGATACTAGCTTAGCACGCAGATCGAAAGATAACGAGTGCCTGTAGAAACGCAGCGAGTATAAGCTGGAGTATGTTTTTTTAAGAACATCTCTTACATGCGGTTGCCAGTCAAGTTTAGGAGTAATTGTGACACCTAAGTTTTTTGCGTTGAAGACGTAGTCTAGCTCAAGGTTATCCACGACGACCCTCGGAAGCGAATTTGATAAGATTTTATCGTTGATTTGCGAAATGTATTTATCACTTCCGAGGATCATAACTTTGGTCTTAGATGTATTAAGCTTGAGCAAGTTTCTACGTGCCCAATCGGCAACAGCTTGCGCATCGCTTGTAGCCCTGCGGATTGCATCAACGAGGTCAAATGGTGATGCGTGAATGTAAATCTGCGTGTCATCAGCATATATGACATGTCGGGAGAAACGCAGAACGCTAGGTAGGTCGTTGATATAGATGGCAAATTGGAGCGGACCAAGAATACTACCTTGGGGCACGCCAGAAGTAGCGCGAAGCCAATCCGTATTCGGCCACCCTCATCCACGACTGCTTGAAGACGGTTGGCCAGATAGTTAAAAAACCATCGTAGAACTGTCTGAGATGTTAAAACGACGTAACTTTACGATGAGAATTGAGTGAAGAATACTATCGAAGGCTTTAGAAAAATCGAATAAAATCAGAATAGTGATTTAATACCTATCAATAGATTTCCGGGGAGACCCAGGGCTTGCGCTTAGATGTCAAGTTGATGTTTTGCACTTGCGCCACGATATTATAAGCCGATATGATTGCAGTGCTGATTTCAAATTCACGTGAGGTGATATCTTCCTTCATTGGACCTGCAACCAGACTTGTATGACTAGAGTAAGTTAAAAATGACAAGTTTTGACTAGAGGCAAAATGGTGAGCATTGCAAGAATTTCAATGATTATAGAATTCAGAAAATCGGGATAAATATTGTTTAAGTTTCTGGATTGAACGATCTTAGATTGACGAGGAGGATTTGACAGTTTCAGAGATATTTCAATAAGGTCATGTCCTGCAATAAATGGTGCGTCAGTCTTTGAAAAAGATGAGACTTTGTTGAAATCTGTAACAATGAAAAGATCAAGTAAAGTGTGTGATGGCGAATCACGCTACAGGAGGTGGTGCGTTGGCTCAAAAGGGACTAGATAGAGACATTGAGATTGCAGAAGATTTTTGAAGAAAGTTCAGTGAGGGTTAACTGTCAGCATATTGATATTAAAATCTCCTGTGATAAGACCGTTGTCATAGTGTGGGAGGTAGGTAACAAAAACATTGAATAAATGAGTAGGGTAGGCGGCCTCTGGCCTGCGATAGACTACGGCAACTAGAGTTTTTAGTGAACCATAAATCAATTCCACAACTATGAATTTGGGAGTATTATCAAATTTAGCGTCAGAGTGAGCGAGAATGTTAGTTTTTAAAGTATTTCTGACGTACACACCCACTTCACCTTCACCTTTGTCTTCTCTATCAATTCTGAAAAACGCATAGTTCTCAAGAGAAAAATGAGCATCTGGCTCATCCGGCGAGAGAAAGGTCTTGGTTACAGCAATAATATCATACTGCTTCCTATATACAACCTCTTCTAGAAGAGCGAATTGCTGACGAGAATTGAGCCGATTGATGTTTATATGAGCTGTAGACAGATCAGATGCTTTATTTGTTGGACGTGACTCGGAAAGAGATTGTCAATCATATCTAGTGTTACTAGGCTCTGATGAGGTGTCGTGTGGAGGTAGATATTATAGATCATCTTGAGATTGAATAAGTATAAGTTCGGAATTACGAGTTTCGCGGACATAATCAGAGAGATTTCGAACGATTAGAGATGCATAATTTAACCGTTTGCAAACCGCAGAGGCTTGATGAAAAAACTTGTAGACAGGTTGGGGCCAAAGTGGATTGATATAAATCCTGAATTTTCCTCCTGTTCCGAAAATGGATTGAGCATCTTGATTTTTTAAGGCACTAGCTTTGCGCAGAATGGAGTCTCGGATGGATGTAGATATTAGACTTAATACAACTCCTTTTGATTCTGCTTTTTGAAGCCTGACTAGAATTAGTAGATTGCGGCGTATCAGAGCGATTCCACTCACGATGTTTAATTATATAGTATGCTGGATTTTCGAAGCCTATGGCTTCAAGAACTTTGAATGCAGTATGACGTAAAGAGAGCTGTAACGCTGGAATTCCAGAAATTATGATTTCGGGCTTATCAGTAAGAGCGTGAGAACGAGAAAAATCCTCAAATTTATCTTCAAGTATCGCAACCTTTTCAAAGATAGAATCCAGGCGATCGAGAAGTGCAGCTCTCTCTTCACGACTGTCAGCAACCTACAGACGAAACCACTCAAGTGCACTACGCTCGATATCAGCTCTACGAGCACGCATGTTCTGGAGTTTAGCATCCTCCATTCCGGTTGTTTTATTAAGAGAGTGCGTTTGGGGTGGAGAAGGCAATTCGATACATTGTCTTCGAGTAGACGGAGTAAAAGATTGCAGCGGCAATGTAGCAAAGCACTTACCAGTAGTGCACGTCTTTTTCGATTGAACAGTACTGGCAGATGTGTTAGAGCCTGATGGAGATGAGCAAGAGAACGTTAAATCGGAAATATCATTGCAGCAGTAGTATTTACCGTTAACGCGACGTCCGATTGGTGCACAATTAGCGTGATAGATAAAATCGCAATAAGCACATACAGTTTCTGGCGTCCTGCCGCGATTGTATATTCTCTTACAATAGACAAATGACCGCCGAGTCATACCGACATTTTCTAGATAACTTAGACTAATAGCAAGGGACGTAGTGAAAGAGACTTTTAAAAGATCTCCTTATAAATCTCCTTATTAATATTGGAGAATTTTAAACAGTAGTTAGGCAGCGCGATTTACACCAAAAATCTTAATATGTTACATTGGCAGTACTACTAGGCGAAAAAGTTTAGAAAACTTAGTGATCGAATATGTACGAGGGCACGCTTATAAGTACTAAACTACTATGTTTTACTTGCGAGCGCTACTGCACCGATATGCTAACACAGCGCCGTCATGCCATGTGACATCTAGCGGACCACTCTCGAACTAAGGCCACAGCGCAAACACTCCTAACCTATAACTGGTCTATGGAGGCGAAAGCGGTGTCATCAAACAGATAAAATCGAGTCGGCAATCTTCGACGAATCTTCCTGAGTTGAAACAGGACGAAGTTGATGATGCTTTATGTAGGTGATTCTCTAGGAACTCAGCTCGATGTAGATTGACAACGCACCCAATTTATCGTCTAGCACCGCCGACGATAGTGTTGGTTGATTATGTGCAAACTGAGATTACATAATTAAAGTACATATTGCAACCAGCATGGGTTTGATCTAATAAATTGTATACGTACCACCATGAGTGCGCATAGTTTCTATGCGCACTGCACGGAACTGACAGGGCCTTAAAATAAATAGATCACGAATTCGCTGACTGCAGGCAAGAGCATATATGTAGATAGCTGCTGTAGTTCGAAAACAGTGGAGCGTTGTCCTTGATGTGCGCTCGAAAGAAGACACGAGATATATGTATACACGTAATGGTTTTTCACATATGATAAATAATGATTGCAAAAATGGAAATTAAAACGTACCGCCGTGAGTGCGCCAAATTTTTAATGCGCACTGCACGTAAAGAGAGTAGCCTTATATACATAACAGAGCAGCTTAAAGCAGCAACCGGTGTAGTAATTCCATGCACGTGTCTAAAAAGTGAGTTTAGCTGCTTAAATTGCTTTAACAAGCCAAATTCCCGATAAGAAAATGAACGAATATTTGTTGACTGCAACTCTTGAACAAAGTTGCACTTGTAGAACTAGGTTTCACTGTCAACAAAACTATAAGTTTTATTAAAACTGTTGGAAAATGAGGAACGACTCAGGATACGTCTACACTCGTCCAGAGAGACAAAGAGAGAGAGAGAGAGAGAGAGAGAGAGAGAGAGAGAGAGAGCATGAAATCCCTCGTTCAACAAGTACAACCAGAACGAGGAAAAGGATCACAATCGTGTAAACAGCGCGAATAGCCCTCTCGGTCAGCCAGAATATAGAGCCGACCGAGAAAAATCACTCCACGAATGCAATCTTCTCCCATTATAGCATCCTAGTCAGTTTTCCAAGGGAGGTAGCAACCAAATCAGGAGATCTGATTGCGTCTGGAAGGGGTGGGGGGAGGGGGGTGAAACGAGGATGTAGCCTACTAGAGGCAAGAATAAACCTCTGCTGCTTGTAGCGAAATTTCCACACACAGACAGCAGAGGTGTGCGTGCGCGAGTTTATCTGTTCAGACAAGGCAAAAATACAAACGAATACACGAAAATATTTCACTTTAGTGTATATAAATACGTTATAAGCTTACCTTCAAAAAGGTATAATATTTGCAAGTATGCTTTGCGATTATTATTAATTTGCCGAACTTTAAATCGGTATCGTGTAATAATTTAGAAACTCTAAGAAAATGATTATTATGTAGAAGATTATTGTTCGTATTATTAAAATGTTTAATTGGTTATGAATTTTATTGATCGTTGACGAACAAATGATGTTACTAAGATGTTATTAAAATAATTCTTTATTAAAGTCGACGTTTCGGGAGATTAGTCAACTCCCCT